>QLNU02000154.1:6041-43959 GCA_006491805.2 Dysdera silvatica | reverse complement strand
GGGAATGGTGGCCGCCGAAGGTGGCGGCGCTGTGATCCCAGGCAGGACGCTTGAACAGCGCAATCAGCCGCCGAGGCGGCTGAGGGGGGGATGGGTTGTCGATCAACACGGCATTCAAATATGCACGTTCACGTTAAGTCGTCATTCAACTGAACCCGTCTTCCATCCTGCATGACAAAAAGTATTCGACCAATGAAGTTTTGGCATGCCAGTATCCAGAGGCGGAGCAATCTTAGAGACCGTTACACCTCCGAAACTAAATTGGTAATAGGATCGCTAAAGCATGTAGGCTATAGGTAAACTACCAAGCAGTGAGATTGTATTGCGTTCACCTGGCTGACGGAGAGTCCGCATTCAATCCCTGATGTTTCTCCTGTCTCTCACAAAATATAAATTTACATCTCATGCAAACTGTTCACTGTAGTACAAAGGGTCGTTCTCCTAGGGCTTAGTGGGCTGGAGTTCCTCTGAAAAATGCGTTTGTTAAATTACGGTGATGTAGCGGTATCGCATTCCTTTACCGTGCCGTCAATCCGGGCTTGACTCTCAACGGTGTCTTCCCATCGCAGTTCGGAGTTTGGTTTTCTTGACAGCAGAGGTTCGAATCCCTAGAGACATTCAAAACTGGGGTGTTTAAGTATTACGCAAGCACTTTGGAGGGAGGCGGGTTGCTGTTTGTCTTATTTTCCTATGTTAGCCAATGTTAATTTTTGGGGGTAATACTATGGGGACGGGTTTGAAATGGCCAAAATATTGCTCATGTAATACTTGATCGCTTTCATTCCGACGTAGTATGATATCTGCTTATTTGTTGGTTTAACAAACTCAAGAAAATCAGATTTATAATTCGCGTGTGAGAAATTTTGTAGCTGGTGGAAAATTTCACACAGAAATTTTAGTGCCAGGGTCATTATTTATTATTTTCCAAATATTAGCTTTGAAATACCCATTTCTTCATGAAAAGATACTGATTAAAACTCTCAGCAAAAACTATAGAACGCTTAAACTTTTGTTGTTTCTTGAAGATTCATTCTATAAATGATTGTTTATTTTTTGGTAAATTTTAATACACAGGGATTTGCAGTATCAATGTGCAATCACAAATTTTCACAATAAATTACTTTTTTCCATTTTATATTGTTTGAACAAAATTTAAAAAATTTTGAGAATTGTCAAAACTCATTTATAATTCATTATTTGCATTTTAATAAAAATCCATAAACCTGTAAACTCTTTTCCTTTTCTCTTAGTAATCATTAAGGCCTCCAGGATCACTTGGTCGTTTTTCTGCGTTTGTTTTAGATTGTAGCTTGAATGGCAGACTACTTTTCTGCTTAGAAATTTCAAAATTTGTTAGTGTCACTGGCTATCATTCATTTCATCAAAACTGAACTTCCTTTTGTGGAGGCGGTGTCGCTGTTTTTGTTGAAATTTCTTTTGTGTACTTTAATTTGTGTTAATTAATTTTTTTCATATATTAAACTAGACTGTGCGAACTTTTAAATGAATTGAAATTAGATATTACATAAACGTAGTAATACACCGTCTATACACGGGAATCCATGTTGTGTTGTCTTCATTGTTCAGTTTATTATTCATTATTCAGTTATTTATTGTTTCTATACTCGAATATTCTTAAGAACATTCCAACTCAACTTCTGTGCAAAAATTTTCATTTTCGGAGTTGGAATAGGCCATGCACTGGAAACTTCATTGGAAACGTGTTCATTTGAAAAAAAAATAAAAAAAAGAAGATATAGCGCCTATACAAACTGCTAATTGTATACAAACCAACCAAACCACTGGACTGTAGTCCAGTGGTTGGTTTTCTAGTCCTCAGAAGGACCATATTGCTTCCAAAAAATGTGGGTTCACTACATTGCAATGATATAGCGTTATCGCATTCATCATGTCACTCAACGGAGTTTGACTCTCGAAGGTGTCGGAGAATGAGTGTCACCTCATCATCCCCGAGCAGAAGTTCGGATTCTTCGGAAGATTGTAGATTTCGGTGCAGCATAATAGTTGTTGTTTTTTTTATCCGTAAAACCACCATCAGTTTTATATATTGAGAATCAGAAACAATGTAGCTATTGTCAAATTTTATTTGCTAATTTCAATGCCAGGGTCGATATTTTTTCTTACATGAATATTAGTTTCAAAATAGCTATTTGTTAGTGAAAAGGCATTGCATAAAACTCTTATCTAAAATTAGGAAAAGCTTAATCTTTTTGTTATTTCATAAATTTGATTGCATTTGTATTAACCTTTCCTTTTCTTATCCGCAAAATTTTAACATACGTCCATTTGGAGTAAAACGTGCGATAATATAAATTGTGATACTAAATAATTTTTCACTTTATATTGTGCAACATCCATTTAAAAATTCTCAGAATTGTAAATAACGGTTTACATTTCGACATTTTCGGAAAATTAAAATTATTTTTTTAATATAACTTGTGATGCTACACGTAAGGGGGCCTTACGCTAGGCAATGCATTCACATAGCGGGCCATTAATCCCAGTTCGATTCCCCCACCCGGGCGGAGGGCAATCGCTTGAAGGAGACATCCACTTCCCCCTTTTTTTTTCGGCAGCCTACCAATCTCTTTAGGGTGCAGCAAAATATATGGCAATTGCGAACTGTTAACGGTAGTTCGAGGGTTTTCCCATAGAGGTTATAAAATTCGAATTCCTCTGTAAAATATAGCTGCAACTACCCTCCGTTAATGTAAGTGCTAATGAATCTTATTGTCATGTCATTTTCTCGGTTTTGACTATCTGCGCCATTGCTTCTAAATTTGTTTTCATCGCGGGTCGATTTGGACGTTTTACTTCTGTCGGCGGGAAAGAAGATATGAAAACGGAATTATCTTACAAGTTATGTTGACAACGAGGGGGATGGGGGGTATATCCCCCTACAAATTTTCTGATTCATTAAAATGGCATTCAGATAAGAGATTTAGCACCCCCCCTTCCTCTAGAAAATAAAATAGACCCCCCCCTAGGAGAAAATTAGCTCTCCCTCTGGAAATTAATTTGCAGTTACATATATTTTTTAGTCGGGCCAGTTTTTGCTGTTGGCCGACCGATTCTGGCCCGCGAGCTGCCTATTGAGAATCACTACTCTACGCTATTGTAGAACGCGTACTACTTTTCGACCCACAGTGGTCCTGGGTTCGGTTCCCTTAGCAACAAGGGTTCGCATTCCTCGGATAAAAATAGGTCGGGAATATAACCATTGCTGCCCTCCTGCTCCGTCATAAAGGAAGGAAGGAAGAAGCCAGTGGATGGTAAATTAATGAAAAGTTATTTACGATGTCTTAGTACTTCCTACACTAGATACTCTATGCTTGCTGGGTTCCTTTTTTCTTGTTTCAACATCTTAGGCATATTCTAAACATCATATTGAATCATTATCGACTGTTGGATGAATGATTTTCCAAAGACCTTCACCACTGGTCTGTTTTGGGAAATTTATTGTCGCGAATTTCCAACACTGAATTTTTTTTTATTTTAATTTTCGTCCACCCATTTAGACCGAAAATATTTTCTAATCATTTCATGAACTCTTGGTATTGAATCGATCATTTCAGTTGTCTATCGTGAATCCGTCTAATGCCGTTTACTTTTTTTTTTTAACGTGAGTGTCATGTTCACAACCATTGTTTCCTTCCTTACTTCAAGCAGTTCACTGTCGATCTCTATTTATAAATTGTTAACATATAGTATCGAACTCAAGCCAATTGAAATGCCAACTGAGCAGTAAAGAATTACGTAAAATCAGTATTAGTTTTTTAACGATAACGACGTTCGTTTTATATTCAATAATTCAAAATACGATTTTCCAAAGAAAAATATTGGTTGTATTTAAAATCAACTTACTTAATTATTTAGTGTTTAAAATTTTTGGTTAATTTAATATCGTTTAAACAATATATTCGTATTTTAGTTATACGATTCACACGTTGTTAACTCATAGTTATAATGAGTACTCTTATTTTTATTCTTATTGGGATAACACATTAATTTTGGCTACATTATACTTGGCTATTTTATAATATAGGAAGGTAATGGCTGATTTATATTTAGTGTATGAATTTATGCTTAATCGAATCAAAAATCTATGACTTTAGTTATATGAATAATTTTTACTAGATTATTTCATGATTCGTAAATTATCCTATTTTTTCGCCCCTGAAACATACTTTCTTTAAACTCAAAAATGCTCGAAATCACACATTTTGATGAATGATTTTTTAATGGCATTCCTTTAAATCCTCCTTTTACAGGAGGATGATCATTCGTAGAAAAATTGCGAGAGTCATTATCTCTCATTAGTGGATAGGAAAGGATCAGTCTGTGAAGTAAATGAAACATCATTCCCTTTCGCATTTTATAACGTTTCAATCATGAAATCATTTTTAATTTTTTTTATCTAATATTGGTTTTATATATCTTATCTGTATTTTTACATGGCTTGTTTTAAATGTATTTACTTCAATTGTTACCTTTGAATAAGATCTAATTAATAATTTATTGTAAACTTATTGTTGTATATGTAAATATTATTGTATATGTAAATGTTTATTGTAAATTTATTGTTCTTTGTACCACCACACAATATTCAGTGCATAATGACCCTTGCACCATAAGAATTCAATAAATTAACCAGCCAACATTTATGAAAAACAATTTCTAGTCTCGTGTATGATTGATTAGTAGTTCCCAATCTAGGCACCTCTGTAGCTTATATCTGTAAAATTTTAAAAACTCTTTAAATAATAGCAGACGACGTTCTGTTTTCATTCAAATGAAAATTAACCTCTCGTAGTCTCTGCGTGAAAAATGGAGATACGTAAGAAAATTAGTTCAAACTTTTCCGAGTGCTCCTGTGAAGCACAAAATTCATTTAAAAATTAAAATTTTAATGAAATAGACAGACATGAAAATTTATTTAAAACTTAAAATTAACAGTATTTAATGGAGTCTCGCTTCTCCTGAAATAGCTCCTCTAAATCTTCGAGAGTTCGGTCTTCCTAAAAAGAAAATTAATAAAAGATAAAGGACACAGCCAGATAAAATTTTAAAAGCAATTATTAAGAAAATAAAAGGCAAATCCGAATTTCCCGGTCAAGTACTAGACCCAACTTTTAACATTCAAGGTGAATGGGTACAAAAATATAATATAATTTAATAAACTGGAATATATGGATGGTTAGCCAAAGTATATAAAGTTAGTATAAGTAATTTAGCTCCATAGTTTCAACCTCTGTTGCAAATGAATTCTTTTTCTGCCATATTCTGGATTTCAGCTTTCTTTCGAAGATTTTTCTCATTTAACAGCATTCCGACAGATTCGATTAGAATATGAACCGGGAATATCACGAAACAACGAATTTTTTCCTTTCAGTGAAGACAATTGAATTCATTTTATGCAATTAAAAATAATTATTCTCTATCAAGATTCAGATCCGGAACAATTGAATAAAGTAAAATATTGGGCCAAAACTAATTCAAAATTTACAACGCAAAAGTAAGTTATCATATTCTATATACGTTTCCCAATACATAATATATTATAAACACACGGTGTTTAAATTATTTATGGGTTGTGGACCCGAACAGTGAGATAACAATGAACTATTGTGCGACAAAAAATTGATATCTAAGAGGGAAAAGAAACAGTAAAATTTCGTCTTTAAATAGAATTAGACTGCCATTATACGAGAGAATTTGAGGTACTTACTTTTCCACTGAGTTTCCTCATCAACTTTTCTAAAGTATCGCTGGCATCATCATCATTTACAACTTCTTTATCTGGAATTGAAATAAGGATGTGGATGAGAGACACATGTAAACTGTTTATTTATATTAGTAATTATATTTGTTCATTCTTTCTCTTTCGTTTGAATAACTTATTCGTTAAAATAATGGGGAAAGGTTATTAATAGTCATTTACGTAAAGGAAATAAGAATTTCTTCTGAAATGAGAGCATACATTCTTATTGGTTCTCGGAAATGGTAATTTTCATTCATCTATAATCCTAATCCAGGGATGATCCAGCGGTGGGGAGGAACAAAAGCAGTGGCAGTTCCCCCTCTCCCTAAAATAGCAAAGGCACGTTCATTCTTACTAACCCAAACCGGGAAAGCCATTTTAATGGATTAGGTCTTGAAATTCTTCAAGCATTATGAACCCTCACAATTACGATTTTATGGATCTTCTCTCTTCCCGAATGCGATGAATTTTTTATATAAGATTATTTTAATTGACGTTCATAACTAACATGTTGGCCAGTGAATGATTAACAGGATAAAAACTATTACTTGCATGGATCATTTTCAAATAAACTGATTTGGAATTATCAAACATTTTCTTACCAGAATGCTTGCGTTTTTTTATGTTCACATTTTCTTTGTCCGCGTCCTCCTCCTCCTCGCTTTGTGCTCGGCTCCTTTTTTTGCAAATCGACTGTTTAAATTCCCGTAGAAGTTCTGTACTGAAGTTTTTTTCGTTAACAAAAACGTCTATCACTTCCTTTAGACGTTTGTCTGTTTCTTTGCAATTGGCTCTAAAGAAAAGAAATGCGGTTGCAAATCCAAAAAACTGTTGTTTCTTTATATTTGATATAAAATTGAAAGAAAAGTAAAATCTACCTAGAATGCACTACTATTTACACACCAGCGACATACATATGAAATCACTCCCCAAACGTATGAAATATTGTTTTTTCAACCGTAAAATCAGTTTTGCATTTTTCTTTTATTTAATTATAAAAGTGTTTAGTTATTATGTTTCTGGGCCGCAGAGAGCAAAGACTGTTAGGCCTTACTAAGCTTATGCTACCTCAGGAAAGATTAAAATTCTAGATTAATATACATATATATATACATACGCTAGTGGGAAAATTATCAAAAATATTCAAGTTAAAACAGCAAAATTGAAGAGATGAATTGCAACTTACATGCGGGAGACATGGGAAAAAGCTTCACATAAGACTTTACTGAATTCCGCAGAAAATTCTGAACCCTTTTCTTATTGAATCACTTCATTAGCCACGTATATGAAACAAAGTTTTCGGTCCAATTTCGCTGGAGTAAAAACGCAAAAAGATTAAAAAAATATAGAGCTGATTATAAATATTTGACAAACATTTGGAAAGGTACTATTTCCTAGAGGTGTTTTTGAATATTTTCAATGTACGTAACATCAGTAAAAATTTATCATATGCAATTAAATGTCACCTGTCTGTATTATAAAAGGCTAACAAAGTTTAATAATAAAGTTTGCTTTCTGCTGATGGTTTTATGTGAGTCTTAAAACACTTTTTATAACACATCGGCTCGTTGCGTATAATGAAAAAATGGTTAAAGAAAAATTTAAACACACTAGTATATTTTACTCGCATTGTTTCTTAACATAAATTTCCTTATTTTATTGCTCAGAATTTAGAAACCCGTATAAACGAAGAAATTAATAAAAATACACGAAAATGTAAAATAAATAAATACAAGAAAATTATCTGATTTTTCAAAATTACATAAAATATAGAAATTTAATTTTTCTGACAGAGTATGTTCATAAAAACTTCCTTAAGTTATATACTCCAGATCCCCGTCATTGATAGCAGGGACGCATATATAAATTACGTTATTGACTGAGGGAAGTATCTGTTTATATCTATTGCGCACCCCACAGGTCCTCTGGGATGTGACCGACGATTTGGCGTGACCTCCAAATTAAGTATTTGTGTAATCGAATCAAAGGAAGGTGCAAAATACGTGGTTTAAATTGACTGAACTAAACTTCGAAACACAATGAAATTATTAGCCTGTACACACCTTTTAGTAATTGATCAAACCAAAGCTTTGTAATTTCACCGGAATGCTTGCTCAGGCTCACGATATATGAAGACACACTTTTTATATATCTCTTCGATTCGTAGAGCTGGGACAATCTTTGTTTCAGTCCCCAGTCCATGTTAACTAATAATAAGTAAATAAGAATCAAACAGGGAACCGGTTCCTTTTACTAAACATACAAACAAATAAAAATAAAATTGGTGTAAAATTTTAATATACTGCAAGAAATCTCCATGTTTATAAATCTAATGTGGCATTGCACTTCTTATAAAGCCAGTGGCGTAGCGGGAATTTAGCCGATAGTAATTTGTAATTCTTCGCAATCTCTCACCAGAACCCATTCCCAAATAAAATCAACGACACACAGATCTGCAGAGTGAAACCCCTCGCTAACGAAAAGTTTAGAGAATGTTTTAAATTATAGGCCTGCATTTGAGTATAAATTTAAGAAATATAGTAAATTTTAAATATTATTTTATATTTAAAATAGGAGTGCCCGTTCAAGAAGGTATAAGAAAGGGTATTGTGCAGAAAGTTTCTTGCTAGAGTATTTTTATCTGACCATAAAAATGGGTCAACTTTCCTTATGGTCTCCTTTAAGAGGTGTTTTGAAAGTGGTAATTTTTAAAATAATAATTTTTTTTGGTAATTGTAATTTTTAACATACGGATATATAAAATAACAGAATTTGTAACATGTTGTCCTAATCTAACCTTGCAACACGGTTCACGCAAACCTCGGTGTTATTAAGGTAATTTCTGCTTTGGAAAATTTGCCTAAATTTTATAAAGAAAGGAGCGAATGAATTTTCAAGATAGTTACCCTAAAACTAATGAGTTATTACGAAGCATAACTAAGGCTGTCCTCAAAGGGTAAGCGCTGTGTACTCCACGTTCTCTCAAGATCTTAAGGAAGTTTTTGTATTTGCTGTTTTTTGGGAAGCTTTCAACAAAGTTCGGCTTTTTTTTCCCAGTCATTCCCAAACTTGAATGGAAACAAATGAGAAAAAATCCCTGAACCCTTCAGCCTCAGAATAAATAATACTCTGCTTACGACCAGTAGAGCAATAAAAAACTGATGAAAGTGACAACTGATACCTTGGGTTTGGACAGACGAGCAGTCAACTGCCAGTCAGCGTGGCGCGATGACGTCACCGAGTCCAATAACCACGCAGTTTCAATACTCTTTAATTAAGACAGCACCGCAAATTCTCAATAATTTTCTTCAGGACAGCTCTGCGCCAGGTATATCATGAGAGTGGTATTCGGTGAATGTATTTTCAGTGAAACATCCTTGTATGTATATGTTTCTGCTAATGTCAGTAGAATTAAATAGTTCATGAATGAGCAATTTAAGTATTTCAGTGTAGTGAAACGTGTGTTTTCGGATGTTAAACAGTCTATGAGTTAATGAGAATTGGTTGGCTTTTAAAGCAACAGAAGAAGAAAGAAGCGCTGTATTTTTTGCTCTCAGTCAATACTTAATCCAATAATATTTTACGTCAATGTTTTTCTTGAAATTGATGATTTATGAAATTTCAGAAAACGCAATTTCAAATAAACATGGATTTGAATTGGACTTCATTTACGGTTAATTTTTAAGAATAGGGAACTTCTAAATGCTGGGTGCAGAAATAATTAATTTTCATTAAAACATAGTTTCATTTATAAAATAATATGTAATTGGTGTAGCCTGCAAAAGGGTTGCTGGTATCTAACTGGAAGGAGACCCACACGCTGAACGTATGTGACGATGTGTGGAACCGGCCAGGCCAGTAACCTAGTGTCCTACCCCGCCTTCAAGTGGTGCAGGCTGAGCTTTCTATTTATGTGGCAAATTAATATTTGCTACACGGATAGAAAGGCGGAAGGGGAGGGCTAATTCACCAACCCGTCTAGCCAGCGTGGTGAAATTATGGCTAATTCCTCCATTATGTTGACACACCAGAAACCATGGCCCCTAGTCTCCAGGTGCTGGAGTGCTCCTGATCAAGGCAGCGGTCAGTGTGGCATGAAAGCAGGGGGTGCTAAGAATCACTGGAATGGCCCAGGCTGCCGTTTGTTATTGACCTTGGCAACGTATAATGGACGATCCCTTGCTTCTGAAGCAAAACTTCAGGAATTGGAAGAAGAATTCGATCACAATTATCGACCTTGGTTATTATTATTATTGATGGATATCGTGATAACAAATCAGTTTCTGCAAATATAATTTTTTAAAGATTTTAATTCAAAATTAATTTCCGCTTTTGGTTAGGATTTGCCCAAAATACTTTTATATAAATAAGTAATTCAGTATATAAAAAATGATTGGACACTTCAGCTTTATCTTTTACTTTTTTTTGATCACTTTATTAGAAATAAATTTATTTATATATGTAAATTTCTCCATTCATCGGATATCAGACATAAAACACTCGCAATAACAAAGTTGGAAAATTGCTTAATTAGTAAATACAATCCTCATTTTTAAATTAACTCGTTTCACTGTGTAAAACTGGAATTAATTTTTTTAAATTGATTGTGTCAATGAAGAATTATCTTTGAAGAATTATAAATGTTTGTTTGGTTTACGGCTCAAAGACTACAGTGGTCATGCTGCGCCGGGACCTACTGTTTTCCGAGGAATCCGAACCTCTTAAGGCCTAGGGAACCAAACCCCGGACTACAGTGAGCAGTGCGATCTTTATGAGATCTCTGAGTAAGCGTTCTTTTTGCACTGCTGGGAGTCGAACCCGGATTAGCGGCGCACTAGGAGAACGCGTTACCACACTGCGCCACCGCGGTGAATTATAAATGAAGAAGAATTATCGAAGAAGAAATTGTATTTGAAGAATTATAAATGAAGAAATATCAAAGAACACATCAGATATGCCTTCTTGAAATAAATTTCGAGTGTTGTGTGTCAGGCTGAATGGAAGAAACAACATTTGCAGTTACATAACTCAAACAGAGACGGGACAGTCTTAAAGAATATCATATATATGCACAATATCATATATAATATATGGGCCAGATTTCATAGACCTATGACATGTTTTTGACTCTCAGTTTTGTCCGGCATTTCTTTAATAGTTTTCCATGCAATTTGGTAGTTGCTGATTCCCTAAATATTTTAGGAAAGAAATGACGTGCTCCCCTTTATGGTGGCCCCCCCTGAGTTATATGCCTATAAAAATGAAGTTTCTGTTTTTGTATATTAAGAATTTAAATTTTTCATATTACTTAACTTAGAATATCATTAACTGGGACAACTCTTGAAAAAATGCACAGTGGCCATGAAAAGCTGATTTTACTCTTTAAACTAAAGAGATCCTAGTGGAATTGTCCATTTCCTTTTCAATTTTCCGCGAAATTATAGAACTTTTTGCGAGAAAAGGCGAACAAAATTATAGCTAACTGATATATAATTTTACGCATACAATGCACAATATTAGGTATAGTGAAACCTGCCTGAAACGGAACCTCCACAAGGCGGAAACTTGCTCAACACGGAATTTTTTTGCGGTCCCTTCAAAAGTCAGTGGTAGTTAATATTAGCTACGGAAACTCTCTAACGCGGAAACGGAAAGCAGTATTTAGTCCCGTCAAAGAAAAACCAGAAAGAAACGAAAAATCGCTGGCAGAAAGAAAATTTTCTCAGCAGAAAAATTGAAGAGGATTATAACAAAATGCAAAGTGAGGATGGCGAACAAAAGGCATTTTACACTTTATACATACAGAATGCCCTTACTTGACCACTATTTTTCACACCACCCGTATGTAAATAAAGGCAGTCATTATTATTATCCATAATGAAATGTCACTCATGTAGACTTGATCAATTCATGGATAAACACACAGCAAGGTGTAGTACAAATGGTCGTCCACTGTGAGGTCTATGTCTAGAAATACACCCCAATTTCCCATTTGTATTAAAAATACTTCTCGAAGATACTTTGTTTTTGAGTTAGTTTGTTCTTGAAGACCGCAAATTCAAATAAAAGAACTTTCTGGAAGCTAATGAAGAATGAAACAATCATTCTTTTCTTTTTCCATCAAGTAGCAATCACTCTGGAGGGCTGATAAAATATTCATGAACAAGTTTATTTTCTTGGCATCTAGGAAACACCTTAGGGCACGAGTTCTACACCATTACAAAGGCGTTTCCAGAGATATTTTAATAGGGAGGGGTGTGTGATTTGTTTCCGATTTCTCTTTTTAGCGAAGTGTTCGGTACTTGACGTTTTATTTTCCATGATATAATTTCGTCTCATGGGGGCTGGCGCAGTATAGCTCAATGCTCTTGCGCCATAAAAAAAATCCAAACAAACGAGAGCAAGGGGGTGGGGAGGCGATCGCCCCATCGCTCTCCTTGAATCCGCTAGGGCGCCCTATTATACTTAAGTATGTACAAAATTTATTTTCAACTAAACAGTTCAAAAATAATGAACATGGCGAATGATACAATATGCGAAATTTAAATGTGTATTGTAAAACAAAATTGTAAGCAAATTTCCTTATCATTTTTTTTTGTGTGTAATACAATTAACGTATCAAAAGTTGTCCACTGTGAGTGAATATTAAAGGTTGAATACTTGATACGTCAGCACATTTCTCATTTTAATCCTGATATAAAATGGAAAATTGGGGATTGAGGACGATTATATACTTTATTGTTACAATTTAAGCTTATGTAATATACTTTTTGTATGGAACAGGCGGGTACATTTACCACGGAGATTTGTACTATACTGATCTTAACAACTAACACAAAATATTGCAAAAATTAATAAATATAAAATGCGATTTTATCATCGCATTTTAAATAAATATTTAAAATAAAACATTTAAAAAAAATAAACATTTAAATTAAATATTTATATCACAAGGAAAATAAATTTAGTTATAAAGTTCGCAAGATGAGACAAATAAAAACAATTAGCATATCCAGTCATCTCTCACCACTGAATTTAACTATGTATGTATTTGTTTTGCATGTAACCTACATAAGACGGAAACCTGCATACTACGGAATTTTTTTCGGTCCCGTGAATTTCCGTCTTAAACAGGTTTCACTATATATACAATTATTGGTATCTCAAAATTGGGGACTCTTGCTCCGATATGTCTATTCTATTTTTAATTTAGAAGCATAAAATAAATTAAATAAATGAATAAATAAATAAATTTGAATTGAATAGAAAAATCTGGAATAGTAAGCATATACCACGTCGGTCCTTCCCCTTCAATTCATCGAACACCCAAACCCCATGGCTTGACGCCTTCCCTGAGAAGACGGCTGCTACCATCCCAATTCTGCCTTTTGTGTAGTGTTGTATTCAGAGACTCATTTCCTTATCAATGAGCTTTACTTTATGAACAGTTGAATATGAATCGCATTCTGATACGAGGATCGTGGGAAAAAGTTATCCAAACTTCACATATTTAATACCTATGCAGGAATGTTTAAACAATTAAATATTAAAAGCTTCTGCTTACTTTTTGATGCTGGGGTACGATTAGAATGTGTTTTATCCGTCTTATTTTTAACTCAACCAATTCGAGAAACATGTTCGATGCAGAAGGGTGGGATGGTCGACAAAATATTGTAAAAATCGACAAAAATAAAATTTCGTGAATTTTTATAGAGCTAATTAAACACGAAGTATGACGACAAAAGTTTGTGCTGAAAATACAATAAATTCCCTCATATTTCTCTAATATATATATGCACAAGTATATTTCTTTTAAAAAAGCTATCCCTAATTTTTCTGCGCAAATTTCGCTGATCGTTCTTCATAAAAAAAATAATCGTGTTTACGCTCATGTTCGTAATATAAATTTGCAGAATTATTCACCGTTAAGAAAAGATCATGACGCTGTAGAAAGTTTAAAGAAAAAACATAGTGGTTATTTAAAAAGAATTGTAAAAATTATTTCGATATATTGAAACAATTTCATATGCAAAAGCCGCAGGAACTCGCAAAGAGCGTCGATATATAGAAATTTTCGATATGTGAAATTCCAAACACACATGAGTAATATTTTACAACCTATTTTAATAGGAAATACTAAATATATCGTTCCAATTAGAACAACATAAAATTCAGAACGAAGTAATTTTTTGATTTAAAACCTAGTACTCATATTTAGAGCGATTTTAATTTTATATATAAAAAATTATTCCCCGGCCCCTTGGTTGTCATGTCCCCTGTCGAAGACCTACAATTAGTTGGCAATTAATATCGAATCAAATTCCTCGTAGAATAACTCTTCTGAAATTTGTTAAAATAAAACAAAATTATGAGTTTCTAAATTAGAAATCTAGAATATTTTCATATAAGGGGCTTCTCAATAAAAAATTGATGAATAAAGAATCACACGATACTTTTACTCATGCTGATTCACGTTTAGCCATTCTGTTATAATAAACGATTTATATATTTTTTTGTAATAAATGGTGTTAAATTTTCTCTTCAGGCCCTCATTTGACAAATGCTCTAATTAATAAAGCGCTATTAATTTTTACGGCCGTATCGGTCAAAAATTCCCTTCATGTTAAGCCCGAGTATTACTAAAATAAAAATCCGAAATTTGAAATAAATTTGTATATGGTAAATTCAAGTGCTCGCATTATATTTGCTATTGTCAAGTATTATATTCAATTAAATTCATGATTGAATACAAAGTTAAAACATTTACTACATTTAATTACCGAAGAAATTGACTTATATATATGTGCTTTCATTAACATTTATTACTTTTTATTACAGGGATTCATGTTGTATGAAAGTTAGTTACTTTTTATCGATTTGTTGATTTCGGCTTTTTTTTCCGCGAAGGAATGCTCAAGTGGGTAAAATAAAGGAATTGCTCATTATGAAATTTATGTATAGTGAAATCTACATATAAAAATAATCTAGGCACTTGGAAAAAGATACAATTTTTAAAAAGATTGAACCTGAGAAAAATAAATTTGTGGGTAAAATATATCATTTGACGAAATTCCAATTTAATGGAATGTATATTAATGACTGACAGGGTTAAATTTAAAAACCTTAGGATCTTTGAGGTTTTATTTTCAAATTTTCAAATTGGGCCGATCTCCACGCCGGGGAATTTCACTAATAAATAACACATTGCTTAATTCAATTATACCAAAACGCAAAATAAAACTTATTAGAACAAAAAGGTTCTATGGTATTATATATCAATATGAAAAATATAAAAAGTTATTTATAATATAAAAGATACTTATACGTTCTAAAAAATGGGTTGCACTTGTACATTTCTGTTGAAAAATCATTCGTTTGTCTATTCGGATTTCTACACGTTATTAATTAAATATTCATGCATTTAATTATTACAATTAATAATTATTAAAAGACTTACAGAACCGTGATTATTTGGAATCAGGAACTCTGGTAAAACACGAAGCTTCTTATCTGCCATACGGAGCAGTCACATATCTTATGCCACGAAACGGACTGAGAACTGGATAAGGTAACTTCAGGCATTTAGTAACTAAAAGGGCTTGCTAGAATAGCAATTACGGTTAGTTTATCTAACCGATTTGACCCCCCACTCACAAAGGATTTTGATAAGAGATGTAAAAAGCCTTCCGGTATTATAGTTCGTGGGGGGGGTGGATTAAAGTCATTTGTTAAAAATCTATCAGTAGTTTACTTTTTTATTTTTCAAGAAACCCTCTTATGGTGAAATTAAAATAATACGTTTAATTTCAAGTGGTCAAAATGCAGACTTACTAAATTTGAGTTTATGGAAGCTGTTGATGTAGAAATTAATACATATGCCTAAAGAATGTTTCTAACAGCCTACCTGAGAATGACTACAAGTTAATTTAAATAATAATACATTATTACTATGACATTCCCACTTTCTTAAGTTAATATTGTCGTTTATTATTGAAAATTTTGCAATTAATATGGATGTCATGCTTAAGGTTTTAAGCCTATCACTACGAATATCAACAAGGTTCAGGGCGTATAACGATGTTAATAAGTTGATATAAGCAAAGTTATTATTTATGAATTTCTTTTCTGAACATATAAATAAAACACATCAAATTTCATCGCATAACTTCAGACCTGAGTAGATCACTACTGGTGAATATTGAAACAAATAAGTTCCAGTAAATATTTTTGTCATAATTTTTTTTTTAAATCAAAATGAATTTTACGCTTTGGTTTATTTTTCGTTTAAAATATATATATTTTTTTTTTTACAAAAATGAAAGTTTAATTTAAAATAAATTCGTGCGATATTTTCAGACTTTCTTGACCATTTATTATTTATCTGTTTCATTATAAAGCAAACCGAAATTGCCTAGACGAATACAATTATTTACATGAGGAAATAATGATTTATAATCAATTTAATCGGTCTGTGTAAAAAAAAAAAAAAGCAGGGTATAGTGCAAAGGTCCGTAAACTTCCAAAAGCGTTTTTCCAAAGCAATTCTGACTTTTCCTTTCGTGTGCCAGGCTAAACTCACCCAAATTGTGAAAGTTTAATTTACTACCTGACTGTTAATGAAAATTAATAGATTAGTTAATTAAGAGAATAAAAATTATCAGTAATTTAAGAATATATAAATTAATAATCTAAGAAGATACAATTTAATAATCTAAGAAGATACAATTTAATAATCAGTGTAATTTAAAAAGATACATATTAATCAAGTTATAGAATAAAAATCCTTAATCAAGGCGGGGATTTTTATATATACATTGAGTTTTATTTTAAGTTCACTTTGCGTGCCATTAAAAGTATCTGCTTGCCAAGTATGGAACCAGTGCTATAAGTTACCGACCCCTGGTATAAAAAGTTAGTTCTGACAAGGCCTATGTTGCACAGAAATGGACAGAATTTGTAGAAGTAATGAATAAGTATACGAATTTTATTTATAAATTTTTTGCTATCCAAAATATATTTAAGTTCAACAGGCGATTGACTAATGTATCGCATATTTATTAAAATACTACAAAACCAGCAACGTACAGTTTACAAAAATATTGGAGATGAAGGTGGCTAAAGTAATTTTATTGATTCACACATTGTGGTATATGTAAAATTTCAATTTAATTTAAATCATTAAGGGAGGGAGGGAAGTCCGGTCTCGTGGTTCCATATAATTATAGTTAAATATTTAACAGGAAAAACAAATTTTCAACGTACATACAAAAAAAAAACCAACAAAACCTGAGGTATTATATCAATATCTTTATCATATTTGTATATAAAATTTTTATAAAATACGAAAATAAAATTTTGAAAAAGAATTGCGTCTGTACCTTTTGTTTGAAAAGGGAATTTTTTGTGCATTTGCAATTTATACGTGATGCATTAATTAGGTATCGATTTAGATATTATATATCACAGACGTTGAAAGCATACTGAACTCTATTTTTCAAAATTTGGAACTCTGGTCCCCCACGAGGTTTCCCGCTCGCTATAGGGAGCGGTCGTTCGTTCGTTATTTTGCAGGGAGGGCAATGGGAAGGGTGGCCGCCGGGGGCGGCGCTGTAATCCCAGACAGGACGCTTGAACAGCGTAATCAGCCGCCGAGGCGGCTGAGGGGGAGATGGATTGCCGATCAACACACCATTCATAGATGCACGTTCACGTAAAGTCGTCATTCAACGCACACCGAAACCAGCTGCCGGGGGGCCGCCACGGGGAACGGCCACGGCCCAGGCAGCAGGACCGGAGTCACCCCCATGGGCCAGCCGAGTAACCTACAGGAACCGGCCAAGCCCGGAAAGGAAGGTGTTTAGCACTGCCACGGACTCAGCGCGAAGGAGCTCCTCCCTGAGGTAGCCGTAGGCCGGACACCGCAAGAGAATGTGTTCCAGTGTTTCGTCAGCACCTTCCTGACACTGGAGACACACAGGCGACGGGAGTTGCCTAATGCGGTGGATAGGGAGCGGTCAAAACTACCCCTGTGCAAGGAAGGACAAATCGCACCGCAAAATAAAATTTTAAATTTCAGGTGTTTGAAACTGAAGGGATAGCTCCATTTACAAATGCTTTTCCCTTGTAAAAATGTGTTTTATCTCCGTTACAAATGCCAGTATTTACTACAAAGGATTTCAAAAAGAAATGTGAATGGACTTTTACACTCTTGTTCGAGGGTGGGCGGAAGGGGCAAGTGATAAACCGACATGCATTGTCAATTTCTCTTATCTGAATAATACTTACACGCTAAAATTGTACTTTAAACTTTACTGCCGACGTGGTAAAAATGGGCCATTTAAGGTTAACATGCGCGTTTTCCTAGACGCGCCTATTTTTCGGGGCAACAGTATAAAACGCCGGGATAAAACCCAGACAATAAAAACCAATGAAAATGTTTGCGCGTTCTAGGAAAACGCTTACTTTGGTTCTCCATTGTTTTAATCAAATTTCGACGTTTTTCATTTTAAAATATACGCATCTAGGAAAGCGTCCCCTTATGAGGGTATTGCGCAATTTAATATACTAATACCAGTAGTTGTCTTTGAATGAGTTTTCCCAACAGCTTACCCGAAGGCGACTGTTAGTAAATTTATTTATGTCGTATAATTTTAATAATAAATATTATTATTACTATATCTTTTTGTTTCTTATTACTGTCGAATGTGCTTGAGAACTTCGCAGTTCACAAAGCCATCATGCTTAAGGAAGTATTACACAATAATGTTTGCCACCCACGTATATTTAGCTCAAGCTATAGCTTTTTTGTTTTTGGAGAAAAATAGGAAGTAGCCCTATTACTACTCAAATCCTCCACCTTAAGAAATATGATGAAAGTAATGACTAAGGAACGGATTTCTATGCACTTGCACGTTTTTTTTTTGCATATTTCGTCTTTGTGCGCATATTTTTCATATATTGGACATTTTTGCATATTTTGGCATAGTGCTGCAAATTTTTCAAAAGTATGTTCTTTTCAATCCGCTTGTAATTCAACCAATTAGATTAATTCGACATTTCTTTTCTTAAAAAATGCCCTTCTTTAAAAAAAAAATGAAAAATTGAAAAAAAAATTATATAATTCCAGTTTTATGCAATACAGTAAATTAATAAATATGGATATTATTAAAAGAATTAAATCACTTGTATCAACGAAGGATGTATTCGCATACCAGGGATTCCTATTTTAAAGCAATATGGGCGTGAAGTGGGGGGGCTGATTTGAAGAACCCGCATTTGCAGTTAATCAAATGAACCTGCATTTACAGTTAATCAAATGAACCTGCATTTGCAGTTAATCAAATGAACCTGCATTTGCAGTTAATCAAATGAACCTAAGATAGAAGAAGCATAAACTACTGCATATCAGTGGATATGAGCGTAAATTTGTATGGGCACGTAAGGCTCGCCCCCTCCTTCCAATAATTTGAAATAAATTGAAATTTTTCATGCATACGTGCTTCCTCAACCAGGTTTTGAACTGGCAGTGGCCGAGTTAAAATGTTTTTTTTTGCATCAAAAATACGTTTTTGCCCTTTTTCTACCCGGAAAACTTTCCACATGATTACAGAATTGTGGTATTTATAAGTAAGAAACGAATGTACTACAGTAAAACCTTCCTACAACGATATCCAATATAATGTGAAATCTCTCTGCAACGATAATATTTTTCGGTTCGCATAATATTGCTGTATAGAGGTTTTACTGTGTTACATACTACTCTACATGTGGTTTATGTCAGTTGGCCAGACGACACCGGAGGGGAAGGCACAGGGGGTACCCTTTTGCGGAAATGATAGATGTGCACTTATTATAAGTCCGTACATTGATTTTCAAGCGTTGGCCCTCCCTTCCATCGAGAACTGGTTTACACTGGTTTTCAAGTTTTGGGCACCCCCTCCCCGACCGAACATACTCGTATTTTCTGAACCCTCCTTCCATCCTGCATGTGACACTAAGTATTCGACCAATGATATTTTAGCCTTCTCGTATCTAGACACAGAAGAACCATAGAGACCACTCGCCCTCCACCAAAACTAAATTTGTAATAGGATCGCAAATTTAAGTATACGTATTTAATTGTCAAACTTGTAAAACGAGGAGGGAAAACTCTCTAAAACCTTGAACAATTTTCAAAATTCGGACCACAAGGTCTAGTTCTATAGATTATTAAAATTTGAGAATACCTTAAAGAAAAAATTTATGTAGCAACCAATTTCTTCAAATGGGTACATCATAAAATATGAAATTTTGATGGCAAAATTGCAAGCGAATGATGTATGAAGGAAAAATTGTATTTTCTCATTAACTTTTGTATGATATATTTATATTTCTTCTTTACGATAAAAGTAACATGTCTTTATTTAATTTTATTTTGTAAAAATTTGTTAATTCCCTGAAAGTAAACAGTTCCTATGGCTTGGTATTTCAAAAATAGTGCAATAATATCTGCATTCGGACCCACACTCTCTTTCCTTTCATCTTCTCTGCACGCCATCAAAAAATTTACATTCAGTGATAGCTCCTATTTACATATATTCATTCTTTGTAGGCACTTCGCAGTTTCTTTAGGGTCCCGTCACTACAATTCTCCACTCAGTTCTTCAGTCAGGTAAACTGTCTACTCTTGAAGCCGCCAAAACAAGAATTTTTGCATTCAAAGTTCTTTGTCTGAAATTATTTGACCTTCCACTCTCTATCGTCTATCCATGGAACAGCCTCATTCTGGTTTAAACTGTGCCGAATGAGTGGACAACTTTTCCATGCTATTTACAATCAACTACAATCTGACCCACCCACTAACAGATGCATGCGATGAAAACTTCATAACAATGGAATAGATGCCCTGCTGTGAAGTGACGCAGCCAGGAATAGCCGCAAAACCATTAAATGGAATGGATAAGAATGCAAGGAAGCAGATGGGTTTGGAGAGTTGGGAGGTTTTACTTATGCAAATTAGACGTATTTTGTCTTCTTGTGCCATAAAGATTTCTTTTATTCCAAAAATTTATTTTTTACTGAATTAAGGACTGGCTTAAATAAGTTATTGTCAAAGGTGATAAGGGGAGGAGGTAATTGTTATTTAATATATATTTTTCCATTGTCAAAGGTTAGGAATTGATCGTCCAATAATATACATATTCTCAATCAGGTGCTGCATAACTGAATAACCCCCGTTTATAAAAATAAATATTAAAATTTACTGCTTTTACAAATAATCTTCACGGTTCTTCCAAAAGTAGTTGAATGAAGACAAGAAGATCTTATTATCAAAAAAGTACTCAGAAAAGGTGGGGAGGGGAAAGCGTAACAAGTAAAACATCTCTTTGTAAATGCACTTCCTCATACCCCTCCCAATTTTTGAATTATTTTTTAAAATTTCTTTATTAGGGACGGAAAGTCAAATGCTTTGGCAACTTTTTTCTGCCTAAGTAATGCAGCAATTATATAGTAGGCGGTGAGGTGAGAAATCTAGAAATTACCGGACAAAAGAATGAAAATCAAATGACGTTTAATTTTGTAAATTAAGTGAACTATTGTATGTATGATCGATTCGCTTTACAAAATCAATTGCATAATCATTTCATAATCCTTGATCGTTTTCTGTGAACACGGATTTTTTGTCATCCCAGCTGTTAACGATGATTATTCAAGATTATAATCATAATCATTATCAGGACCTTTGTAAGTTATGAGTAAAGGGAAAATAAAATGGATCGTATGCATTTTTTTTTATTTTGGGGAAATTTTTGAAAAATATTCCTATTTTCATGTTTTTTAGGAAAAGTTCCATGAGCAGATATGTGAATTTTATTATGAACGAGTGATATGTCATACATATTCTAATATATGTGCATTTTGTGCGAATATATATGAGTATGATATAAAATATATAGAATATATATATATATAAAGAAATATTATTGTATATTTAGATTTATATTTGGCGTTGGAAATATTATTGTATATTTAGATTTATATTTGGCGTTGGCTCCCTGGACGTAAGGAAGTTCGAATATTCAGGAGAAATGTGGATTGACCACATTAATGTGGTGGTATCTCATTTTTTATCGTTCCAGCAATCCGAGTTTGATACATAATGGTGTCGTAAAACGTGTGCTGTCCCACTGTAGTCCAGGGTTTGGTTCCCTTTACGGCGGAGGTTCGGATTCTTTGGAGAATCGGAGGTTCCGTCATAGCAAGATCTTTGCTTTCCATTTGTCGCAAAAACATCATCAAATCAGTATTATAATTTTGCGTATGGGAAATAGCTTAGCTGATGCCAAAATTTCAAACAGGAATTTCGAGTTTAGGCACACATCGCTTTTCATGTCACAAGTATTAATTTTAAAATATTTGTTTGTGAAAAGGCATCGCTTAGAATTTTAGAAAATTGGGGCGTCAATCTTTTTGCCAGTTTATGAACTTTAATTGTATACTCATATTAAATACGTTTCTTATATTGTCATGGTAAATTTTAATATACGTGCACGCAGTATATAATATGGAATAACATGAATTATGATGCAAAATAATTTTTCATTTTACATTGTCTGACCTAACTTTAAAATTTTTTTGAAAATAACAAAAAATAATTTAGGTTTTGTCGTTTTTAGAAAGTCGAAACTATCATTTTCAGTACCTCAGTTTCGTTAATATAGCGATCGGAAGCACAAAATAGGCAAATAATATAGAAGCCCCTGGTAAAATGCATTCTCATAGAATGTCATTAATTGCGGTGAATTGCCGTCGTTAGCGTGCGTGTGCGGGTAGGGGTGATTTCTTACCGATAAACTGCTAACTGTAGTCCGAGGTTTGATTCCTTGGTTTTCAAGAGATAAGGAGGCAATTGTGTTATCCCTGCGGAGGGTAATAATACCTTAACATCTTTACATACGGAGAAAGAGAGCGTTGTTTCCTGTCCTCATTCGTCTAGCGGTCCAAGACACTCCGGGCTAAACGGAGGGACCCTGGTTCGAATCCAGGATGGGGAAAGCGTCTCTTTTTCTCCAAAATTACACAAGCTCTAGTTTGAGCTGTAATTAAAACGTGGGTGGCAAAAATTATTGTATAATAAATTTCCCCCACGAAAACTCACAAAAATCTCGCCCCGGAGGCTTTCTTGTGTTGACCATATTTGGCAATTGTGTTATCCCTGCGGAGGGTAATAATACCTTAACAATATTTTATGTAAAACGCCGTACGGGGACGTAATATTATCGCGTTGGACTACCGGGCCATTAATCCCGGTTTGATCCTCAACGGTATCGTAGAACGTGTGCCATTTGTCTGCAAACCGTAGTCTACGGTTTGCTGACCACCCCCCACACCCCCCAGGCAACAGAGTTGGCTTCTTCAGGTTATAGGTGGCGAAGTAATAGGATTTGATGCCTTCACTCTCTAAAAAACAAATGAAACGTAAAAAGATAAAATTAGTGAACTATTGTCTCTTCCGGTTTCTAATATACTTCGCACTCCGGAAGCTTTGCGCTTTTTATCTAGCTTTTTTATTAACATATTATTTGTCATCTAAATGTGGGTTTTTCATTTCTTAATATATATGAATATTGGACGCCTTACACTAGCAAAATCATGTGTCAGAATTTTTTTTTAATACTGGGCAAAATTTGTGAGATGTATATATAGACATCTATCACTCCCCTCCCCTCGGTATGAAACTAAAAATTACTCCGTGGACGATTTTCCCCCCATCTCGAAGTTAAACATAAATAAAACGCCCCTGCACGTCGGGCTTTGCTGCACTAGTTGGGCTAACAGTGGGAAGCCTACACCTAAGGGGAGGTTTAAAATTTATCATATACCATTCAAATACAGTGAAAATCGTTTATAACGACCAATTGCATATAACGACGGAATTTTTACAAGAAGTTTTGTTTGATATTCTGCTACATACTAAATATGTCGGTTATAACGACGAAACCTACAATAACGACGGTGATTTTGTTGCCTACGTAGATTCGAAATAGGGAAATTCGTATCAGATATAAAGACGAGAAATCAGAATTATATGGGTTAGTTATAAACATTTAAGCGATATTCTAATCTTGTTTATTTACAACTGTCCGAGAAATTTTTATCACTGCTAAACCTGAATGTTAAAGGTAATGGACTTAAAAAAAAATGATTTAATATTTTAATTAATTATTTAATTTTATTTTTTAAGCGTAGGCCCTACAAAACTCAAATCAGCACACTGTTCGGCAGTTATTTAAGTATAATATAATAAATATAATTCATTAGATTTGTTTTCGACATTATATACTTTAGTATTTTTCAAAAATTTTTCAATTAAAAACTAAAAAGTACTAATATGGTTTGGCTATAAGTATAATTTAATATAAACGGAAATTAATTTCATTATAATTATGTTTTTATTTAATTTTGAAACCAAAAAGTTTATACTTTTTACTATCAAAATAATTTATAAAACTCTAGAGTGTACTATACTGCAGGCTATTATGATTTTAAAAATATATCTTTTATAACGACCGAATTTGCACGGTCTCTTGGAGGACGTTATAACCGATTTTCACTGTAATACAATACAACATAATACAAATTTTATTTCCATGCTAAAATTGTATTTCAGTGCACGGAGGAAGCATAGCAAAACAAAAGCAGGTGTTATTATTCTAGCTCTCGTTATGGTTAGTACGACCATTTTATTTTTGATTTCCTATTAAGTAAATTCTTAATTTCCTTTTAAATTCTCTTTCTCTTTCACGATTTTTTTATATGATCTGGTAATTTATTCCATTTATCAATTCCATAATAATTTATATTATTTTTCACCATGTTTATTCTTGTTTTTTCTGTTTTTAAAGTATTTGGATTTTTGTCTATATTTATAGTTTCGCCATATTTTACTGTTTTAATTTTAAATATATCACGTTTTTATATGCGTATATTCTATATTCTTTATTATTTTCCAGTTTAATTTGTTTTATACTTTTGTTAGTTTTATATTCTATTCTTTTAATAATTGTTATTTTTAATAATCTATCAATTATTAATTGTAATTTCTTAGATTTATTTTGTTTACTCCTACCCTACAATAATTTCCATAAAATTATGTGACTATATATCAATGAATAGTTTAGTATTATTTTACAGTGGCAAGTATTAGGTCATGTAATCTTGTAATTGTACCTGCTTTTTTTTGACAAATCTCCTTTATGTGTTCATTCCAAGTTAAATGCTCGTTTATTACAATTCCTAGAAATTTTATTTAATTTGTTTTACCTATAATTTTATTGTTCAATTTCAATGTTTTCTCGATATTGATTTTTCTGTTCATATGATGAAATAAAATATATTTAGTTTTGTCGGTGTTTACAATTAGACCAATTACAATTATGAAGTAAAACTTCCGTCATTTATGAGAGAAAAGGAATAATGAAATTGAAGACGTCATTATTTTAATGCACTTATTTTTATTTTTTTTTTGTGTATGGATAGATCTTTGTTAGATACAAACAAGCCATTTCCCATCCTCCTTTCGTAACAGGGCTATGGATCGCTATTGACCGAGTGAAATAATTAAATGTGATTTTGGCAGGAAAATTTTGCCTTTTCAATTTTTTTCCTTTGAAATTTTTAACATCGTTGGAAAATTGCAATATTTGTCCAGAGAAGCGAGTCTATATTTAGATTCGTAAATAAAAACTTTGCATTATTTCTTGGAGATAATGTATTACAACTCTGTTTGAAAATTCGCGGAAAATATCTTTAAGCTTTTTAGATGTTACGCGATTAAATATCCTTGATAAAAGGACCACCTCCTTGCAGTTGCTCTCCCTTATTCAGTGACGGTCAGCAATCAAATCAAGTCGCGCCTATTCCAATTGCAAGTCTCAAAGAGGGCTCGTTTTTACGGGTAATAGGTTTTATAAAATTCGAATTCCTCTTTAAAAAACAGCTGCGCTTCCCTATGTTGATGTTAATTCTAACGTATCTTATTATACTTCCATTTATTCAGTTTAGACTCGCTACACCAGTAATTCTCAGTCCTCATCGCGGGTTGATTTGGATGTTTTCCCTTGGTCGGTCGGCTAGAAGATATGAAAACGAAATTATCGTACGTGCTATATGGACAATGGGAGGTGAGGGGGATATATACGCATTTCCTAAGTCAGTAAAATGGCATTAAGATAAGAGTTTAGTCCCTTCTAGAAAATAAACTAGACCGCCTAGAAAAATTTTTACCTTAACGGGGAAAAATTTTCAGTTTCCTAAACCTACAGTTATCCGGGCCTGGTTTCGCTGTTCGTGGACTAGATTTATCCGGCGGGCAGCCTATTGAGAACCATTACTCTTACTCTATTGCAGAACACCTACTATTTTTCTGTCGACAGCAGTGTTGGGTTCGGTTCCCTTAGCAATAAGGGTTCGCATTCATCGGGTAAAATAAATCGAGAAGTAGTATGACCATTGGCATAATTCTGCTCCGTCAAAAAACAAACAGAGGACAGTAAATCAATGAAAAGTTATCTACTATGTTCTAATACTTACTACACTGAATACACTGGTTTATGAAAAAGTCGCCCCCCCCCCACCCCACGGATATCTCGCCCTCTGTACATAATGAGTAGATTACAAAAATATGATTACAGTAAAAATATGTTATAGCGACTTCCGCGCAATTTCATTTTCTATAAACGATATTTTTTATATAATCATACTATAGTAATGCACTTTAGGGCTTTGTAAGTAGTTTTGATTGTAACAAGTATTGAACTTGGTTGTTTAAAAATTCAAGAAAATATACTTAATTACAATGAATTTATTGGCTGTACATATGTTACCGTCAAATTGTGAAAGGCAAGCACTATATAGAGTACCTAGGTATCCTATATGATTTAAATAAATCGAACACTACGCAGATTAAATCAAACAAATATGTTTGATTTAATCAGCGTAGTGTTCGATTTATATAAATACATATGCTGCAACGTGCATTTCGATCAATTTAATACCAGTCTCTTTGCAATTTGGTTTAAATAGTAGTCCATGTACTACACCATTCTGCGAAATAACTGGCAACAATATATATACGTTCGTAAAGAGATTATATATTGTCCTTCGTAGCTCAGTGGGTAGAGCCTCCGCCCGGCAAGTGGAAGGTCGTGGGTTCAGGTCCCACCGAAGGCAGAAATATTTATTTTCTTTCGAACGTTTCACCATCTAATCACGCCATACCATCGGCGTTGGTATCACTACGCCAATAAACGTTGATTGATTGACATTGTTGTTTGATCCTATATAATGTTTGGCGTTTTTAGGCAAAGTAAAATGGGTATATTTTAATAGTAAAAATATTGAACTTAGTCTTTTTAAAATTAAATAGAAATATACTTCATTATGTGAAATTTAATTGCTGTCTGTCTATTAAATTATGTTTATAGGCACACTATATACGTAGTGCAGTTTCTTATTATAAAATTTTGGAAAATACTAAAGTATATAATATGGAATACAAATGTCATTTGTAATATTCATAATACTAATATTTTCCTAATAACGCCAGTAATGGCTTTTATGGACCTTAGGCTAGAAAGATATTATTGGTCCCAAAAAAATTGCTCCTACTTTCCCTGAATATGTACCAAAGTCTCCTTTATGTGTTACTTCCTCTGTATACAGCTATGCGTACAGGTGAAGTATCTCCCCTATACGCTACTGCCCCTGGATACGGTTGGGCCTGCAGGAAAAACATCGTTTAGGGGGAACTATCGGTTTAATCTCTAAAACCCTTAACCTAAGTCCTTACCCTAAACCTAAAGACCTTAAATTTAATTGCCCTTTTTCATTGACTTAAATGTCTTTTTCATATTTTTATTGATTTAGATGTCTTTTTAAATAATTGCCTTTTTCAAATGCCTATTTCAAACACTTTAAGTGCCTTTCTGTCATTTTTAATACCCAAACCACTTTCTACTTATCGCTATTTTCTATTATTATTAGTTACTTATTAATATAAAATATTAAAATAAAGTGGACATTAAATACCTTGCCCAAAAAACATCTAGGTATTCTATAGAACGCCTATAAATTAATAGTAAATAGATAATAGTAATCAATGATAATAATGGTAATTAATTATAATAATAATAATAATAAGCAAAAATAATAATAAGTACTGGCGGAACCAAGAAGGGGCAGCGGGGTTCAAGGGGAGATCGACTTCCCCCCTCTTTGAGCCTGGTTTATATCAGGGAAAATAGAATGAAATATACCGGACAATTGGATAAATATAGGAATTGGCAACAAATCACTCACCTTTCGACAGATTTCTAGATCGGCTCTTGATACAAAGTAATAGCAATAATATGTAATAGTATAATTAGTAATAAAAATAAATAATTGTATTAAGTAATAATAACTAATAGCAAAAACTAATAGTAACAATAGGCAATAGTAATAACAAGTTTTAAAATAATATGTTTCGGAAGTTACGTGCTTGCCCAAGTGACATTGGAAACGTCATTTATCTTCTGCAATAATAAACATTTACCCCGTCAATTCCTTACTCATAATTCAGGCAAACTCCCCTCCTCCCCCATCCATGGCTTGGCACCTGCTGTGACGAGACTGCCGCCGCTACCTACAATCCGTCTTTTGTGTTATGCATTGTTGTGTTCAGACATTCAGACGTTTCCTAATCAATGCGCTCTACTTTGAGTAATTGACTAGGAATCATATTCTGGTTTGACGATCGGTGAAAAAAAATTATCAAAACTTCAAAAACTTTATGGCTACGCGGTAACGTGTAAACAAACATTTTAAATGTTAAAAACTTTTGCTTGCTTTTCTAAGCTCGCATACGATTAAAAAGAATTTTAGCCATCTTATATTGAGCTCAACCAAATTGGGAAACAAATTTGATACAGAATTGCATGGAAATTTAAGATTGACACAAGTAATACCCCGCATCATTAATTTTGCTAAGAGCCGCCAACTATATTCATGACGTATTTATCGTGACTTAATATTTCGCTATATATAATAAATTTTTATATATATTTAAGAATCTTCTTATTTAGAGTATATTCTTAGGCATATTTATTGTATATTAGATATGTGCAACATAGGCAATAAACACTGCAAAATAAACAAACCGAAAAAATCACAATCTTTTTTATTTCGATTTTGGATACTATTACAATTAAGTACTTGCAAATTAAAGAAGGTCGTGAAAGGGTGATAATATTTCTAGAAACTTTCTTGTAGAGGTCGACATAAAAAAGGATTGAGGGACCCAGATGGCGCTAATTAAATACAAGATTTAAAAAAAAAGGTTGTGCTGAACATATAATAAATTCCGGCATATTTCTGTAATATGCATATTTATATTAAAAAGGGGTACATATTTTTTGCTACGCAAATTTCGCTGATTAGTCTTTATAAAAGAATTCACGTTTAGGTTTAAGTCCGTAAAATAAATTGACAAGAATATTTACCTTGAAGTGAAAGACCATGACGCTGTATAATGTTTAAAGGAAAAAAATATAAGGATTTGTTTAAAAAACCTAAGGTACGTAAAATTCGTTCGATATATTGAAACACTTTCCCATGTAAAGACGACGGGAATTCACAAAATTCATCGATAAATAAAGATTTTCAATATGCCGAATTTTTACAACACATAGCCATTTTACAACCTTCTTGGTAGAGAAATGAATATAGCGTTTAGAACAATATCAAATTCAGCACAAAATAATATTGTACATTTCAAACGTAATAGTCATATTTAGTTCGACATAAAAATGTTTGTTTTAAATGTAAAAAACTATTTGCCCTTCCCTTCCAGGGGTGATTGTAAGTCCAAACCTGATTCCCTGAACATACTAGAAAATTTCCTGAAAAGTTACGTAATATTTTTGCTAAAGACAGTGATTTCCAAAGGAATGTAAAAAATCATAGGAAACAAAACAGAATTTTTGCAAATTTTTTAAAAAGAAATCCCAGAAGAAGCGCGTTGTAATTCCTGTAATTTACGAAATAAAATCACCCCTCCTCCCTTCCTTGGTTTTCGTGTTCGACAGGTGAGAACCTAACGCTGATCGGAAATTCATATAGAATCATTCCTTCTAACATTAGTTAAAGTAAAACAAAAATGTAAGTTGCCAAATTACAATACTAGAACGTTTTCATATTTAAAGGGGGGTTAATAAAGAATTAAGGAATAACAAGATAACTTTACCCCTTCCGATTCATCTTTAGCCATATTATAATAAAAAATTATTTAGGTTTTTATAATAAAAAAAAATGGCGTCAAATTTTCCCTTTCGACCTTTTCTCGTCAAATGCAGTGTTCTAATTAAAACAGTGTCATAAATTTTTACAAAACATATAGGGCCAAATTTACATATTCACTAGGCCCAAAGACTTTTGCCATAAAAGTTCAATAGATGCGCTTTGAATGAAATTTGCATATTCTAGCATTAAATTCGCAAATTTAAGTATTGACAATATATTTTCTATTTCCAAATATCACATTTAATTTAAATATATTATTAGACATATAAATAAAAAAATTTAGTGGATTTAATTAACACAAAAATTTAGCAGCCAAATTTATACATCTACTCTTATTAACATTTACCCCTTTTGTTACAGGTACTAATGTTATGTGAAAGTTCACTTATTTTTTATTTATTTTTTTTATTTCAGCCTCTTTTACATGAACGAATGCGTACGTGGGCAAAATACCATTTGCCCTTAATGAAATTTACATATAAATAGTGAAATCTACATAAAAAGGTACTCTAAACGCTCGAAAAGAAATTGTCATTTAAAATATTGAACCTGAGAGAAATGTTGTGGAGAGATAATATTCTTATGGCGAAATTTCACTGTAATCAAATGTATTTCAATGATGAACAGTCTTAAAATTTAAATCTTTATGATGTTTGTTTGTTTTTTCAAATTTTGTCGAGAATCGATCTCCACGCTTGTGAAGAATATTAATATACACCATATTGCATAATTCCATGAAACAAAATCGCTCAATAAAACGTATTAGAACAAAAGGTTCCATGTCATTATATATCAATATGAAAAAGACATTTATATATCCCAAAAAATGTATTGCACCTATATATTTCTGTTGGAAAATAATTTCTTTGTCTATTCGGGTTTTATACGTTATTCCTTAATATGTATTCCTTTAAATAATACAACTAATAATTATTTAAATACTTACAGAACTGTAGATATTCAAAAGCTGGAACTTTTGTCGACCACGAGGTTTGTTGTTTTCTATATGAAGCGGTCCAAAATCCTTATACCACGAAATCACAATGCGAGCTGGATTCTGTAACTTCAGGTATTTAGCTGCTAAATACCTGAAGTTACAGCTGCTAAATACCTGTAACTTCAGGTATTTAGCAGCTGAAGGGGCTAGTTGAAATGAAAATTGCGGTTCTAACCGGTTTGATCCACAGTTTCACGGTGTCCACTACAAAGAATTTTGATAAGAGATTTGAAAAAGCTTCCAGTATTGTTGTTTAGCAGGGGAGGGGGGCAGGGAGCCATTAGTGAAAACTCGGTAAGTTGTTTACTTTTTCTTTTTTAAAAACCCTCTTATGGTAAAACTGAAATTTATATTGAATTGCATGTTGTTAAAATGCGTACTTACACAATTTGAGTTTAAAGAAGCTGTTGGTGTACAAATTAACATAGTAGTAGATAGATATTCATATGCCCGCAAGAGAGAATTCCGAACAGCCTACCTGAAAATGACTGCAAGTTAATTTAATTTATCACACTTTATTACTACTGTAGCAATATATTGTTACTATGTAATAATTATATATTATAATTATTACATAGTAATTAAAATAATAATATATAATAATAATATTAAATTATAAATAATTATATATATAATAAAAATATATTCCCACTTTCTTAGTGCCATTGTATATTCCTACAAATTTTGCAATTCCCATAGTGTGAGCGAAGCTAAAATAAATTACCCATGTAACAATTGAATTTAAACTTATCAATATTGCATTGCTTTATATAATTTATATAATTATTAAAAGAGAAAAAAATTATTTAACACTGTCGTATGGATTATAAGGAACAGTATATTAATATTTGTTATTAAAAAATGGCCTTTATTTTTTTTGGAGCCTTTTACAATTGAATCACCTATATGATGTTTTAGTCACTTTTCCTTGCTTCGGTCTTGTGCTTTAGTGTATAAGCCTACCACTACGCAAAACACTCACGTTTATGGCGTATAAAGACATTAATAAGTTTATATAAGCAACGCCATTTTATATACTTCTTTACTGAACATATAAATCAAGGACTGAACATATAAAACTTTTTTTTCTTCTCTTCAATGGCTGGTAGAAGACATCTGAAGCCCACTTGAGGTGGTTACAGAAGAAGTCTATGTGTTCATTTTATTTACTGAATATTACTGTTAGTATACTATTTCTAAAATACTGATTTTTCGTCGCATTTGAGGGGGGGCGGAACGACAGAATTTTATTTGTTTATTCTAATTCGGCTGGAGTGGGCGTGGGGGTAACTAGCTTCAAAATCTAGAGGGGGTAATTTTTTCTAGGGGGATAAACCCTATACCTCAATGCTTAGCAGAAATTTTCTAGGGAGGTTAGCCTCTCCTAGTTACGTCAATGAAGGGGCTAAAAATCGTCGTGCCCAGGGCGCTTCGTACCCTAAATCCAGCCCTGCAAATCACCCACGTTTAAGACGCACAACGATGTTAAAAAGTTGGTATAAGTAGTGTTATTTTTTATATATTTCTTTACAAAACATATAAATCAAGTAAAACAAATGTTTTACTTGAACAAAACTAAATTCACTAAATATTTCCTATTCGAGTATTCACTACTTGTGGATATTGAAAGCAAGTGTTTACTAGTACATTTTTTTCTTCTATAAACTTTTAAACCAAAATGAATTTTAGGCTTTGGTTTATTCTTCGTTTAAAATATATTTTACAAAAATGACAGTTTAATTTAAAAAGAAAATTCATGCCTAAAATTTAAAAATGAGAGTTTAAAAAAAATCATGCAACGTTTTCAGACCTTTGAGACTTTATATTATTTATTTGCTTTATTATAAAGCTAACCGATTTGATTCGGACGAATATAATTACTTACATTTATTAATAATGATTTATAATTTGTTTGTTAAGTTAATCTGTCTGTGCAGCAAAGGGTATATATAGACCGTAAGCGCTGGCGAAACCTATGCTGCCTAGAATTCGATAGAATTAGTGGAAGTAATAAATAAATATACAAATCTTAATTATAAGACTTCGCTATTCATATATATTTGTGAAATAAAACCAAGTAGAACAGACGGCAGATTAATGAATTGCATATTGCTTAATTCTTTGAAACAAGCATTGTACGGTTTTTAAAATACTGGGAAAAATACTCAAAAATATGTATTTTCGATACAAAATACTCAGAAATATGTATTTTCGATACAAAATACTCAGAAATATGTATTTTCGATACAATACAAATTACAAAATATATTTTGAAATACTTTTCGAAAATACAAACTATATTTGCCAAAGTTTTTTTTACCTGACTTCAATGCACTTAATTAACCTAAAGTAAGCTTAATAATTTCCAAAGTAAGCTTAATAATTAACCTAAAGTAAGCTTAATAATTTCATTATCTTAATCATATCTTTATAATTTTATAGTAATTACCGGGTTTTCATGCATAAAATTTAGCCCAAATAATATGTAAATATACTCAAAGTTATTAAAAAATGTGCACGAAAACTCATGCACATTTTTTTGCTTTCATATTTATGCAAAAATATGCGAGTGCATAGAAATCATTGTAGTCCTTGAGTCATAAAACCACGAAAAAACAATCGATAGCAAATCAATTTCAGTAAATATTTTTCTTATAATTTTTTAGTCAAAATTAATTAAAAATTTTTAGTCAAAATTAATTAAAATTTTTTAGTCAAAATTAATTAAAATTTTTTAGTCAAAATTAATTAAAAAAATTTAGTCCAAATTAGCTAAAAAATTTTAGTTAAAATTAATTTTGTTTTCAATTAATTGCATGTTGAGAAAATATTGGTCGCAGGTGGAAATATTGATCGCACTGGTCTGGAAAAAACGGTGAAATTTAAAAAAAAAAACCTATTCTTATTGTTCTTAAGTTTCGGACAAAAATCGTGGAATAGATATATGTGAAATTTACAGTGGCCAAAATTTATCACGAATGAGTGACGTTCGACGTATATTGAGAGAATATGCAGACAATTGATCTTATATTTGAGAAAACTTCAACTCAACTTCAGTGCACAAAAATCTCGTTTCCAGCGTTGGAATAGGGCATGTTATAGTTTAGCGGTAAAGCCCTCACTTGGCGAGTGTTGAATCTATGTTCAATTCCTGATATTGACAAAAAGAAAAATAACGCTCGTACAGATTGCTCACTGTAGTTCGTGGGTTGGTTTCCTAGGTCTGAGGAGGTTCGGATTCCTAGGAAATACGTAGGTTTACTAAATTACGTTAATGTAGCGGCAAATCATTCGCTCAATGTGCTATTCATCAATGCTGTCGTAGAACGCGTGTCGTCCCACTGTAGTCTGAGGTTTGGTTCCCTTGTCACCAGAGGTTCGGATTCCTCGGAAAACTGTGGTTTCCGGCACAGAATGATATTTGCTGATTTAGCTGTCACAAAATCACAAAAAGAAAATCAGCTTTATAATTCGCGTACGAAAAATATTTTAACTGGTGGAAAATTTCAACGTCAGAATCATTATTTTTTCTTTCAGGAATATTAGTTTCAAAATATTTGTTTATGAAAGGACACTGCTTAAAACACTTATGGATAATTTGGGAAAGCTTAGCACTTTCGTTATTTTATAAAGTTTCATTCTATTTGTATTAATCTTTTGCCCTTCTTTTCCTGTAAATTTTAATGTGCGCGCATTTAGAGTATGTGGTGTAATAATATTTGTAATTGCGATAATAAATTATTTTTCCTTTTATATTGATTGACTTCTAAAAATTATGAGTTCAGCAAAAAATGCTTTACATTTCGTCATCTTCTGAAAGTTAAAGTTGTCGATTTCAATGTAACTATGGTAACATTAACACGAATAAAGGCCCTGAGATGACGCAATAGCATTGAAAGTGCATGGCATCAATCCCAGTTCGATTGTCAACAATGGGAGTGGGGTGATGGTTAATGGCGACCACTCCCCCCCCCCACATACCACTCTTTAATTTTCGGAAGCCTGGTTGTTTATTGTGCCGAAGAAAAGCGAACTCATCAACTGTTGATTGTAGTCGAAGGGTTCGGTTCCCTAGGGCTTTTAAGATTCAAATTCCCAAAAAAATTTAGGTTCCACGGTCCTACGTTGATGAAAATTGTAGCGCATTTTTCCATCGTGCTATTTATTCCACATTGACTCTAAACGCGATTATTATATCCCATTTGCGTACAAGTCAAAAACTGTCCCACTTGCGTACAAAGGAGATGGGGCAGGGGAGAAAAGCACAATGAAAATGAAGTAAATCTGTTTCAAGAGAATCAGAGTTTGGCGATTTAGCGCCTGTTTTACTTATAGAAATGTATCTCTATTTCAAGTGTTTAAAGGAATCAAGTGTTTGAATGAAAAAAAAAAAAGCAAAGTATCTGCTGCATAAGATAATTATGATTAACGATAGTTTTGATATTTTTTTAAACTTTAAAATTTTAAAATTTAAAAAATACGGAAAATATTTCCTTTTAGTTTAATACGCGTATAAATTACAATAAGTTCTGACATATTAGATGTTCATTTCGACAATTTTAAAAAAATTTATAATTTTTCTTTGTAATTTTTCCTCATAAATATATAGTTTACAGTCGAACCTCGTTAAGACGAACACCAAAGGGAACAAAAAATCTGTTCGTATTAACAGTAATTCGTCTTATCCGGAAAGGATAGTATGTTATACACTCTGACGGAACGTCCGAAAACTGTTCGTATTAAAAGTGATTAGCCTTAAAGGTCCTCGTCATAACGAGGTTCGACTGTACTACTATATGTAAATTTTACATAGCAGTAAACTGCCAGTCCCAAGCCTGGATAAAAGTATGTTTGTTTGTTTGTTTGGCTTTTTTATGGCGCAAGAGCATCTGGGCTATACTGCGCCGGATAAAAGTATGACGGAAAGTGATTGTGAAAATTGTCATTTATACAAAATACAGTATAGAAATAAAGGATTATATTTGTGTGTCGTCAAATTGTAGTAACCATAACTATGAGCTCATTTTCTCATCTTTTACGCATCTGGGATGTGCGCAAATGGGACGACACCCTTAACTCTATTGTAGAACGCATGTTATTTTTCCGCAGACCGAAGTCTCGGGTTTGACTCTCTTAACAACTAAATTTCGCATTTCTCGGATAAAAATATGTCGCGATATAGAATGACCATTGCTGTCCTTAATTTTATTGACAAAAATTCTATTACATTAATCCTCTCCATTGAATGATATAGGAAGGTGAAAAGATATTTATATTTACAGTAAAAAATGTATAATTTATCGAATTCTAGAAAAATAATGATATAAATAATCTCTATCCCCCTCAGATCCGGCAGGAGCCTTATCCCATTACAAGCAAATTCTCATTATTTACGAGGGCGAATCAGAAAGTCTTTGCTCCTATTTTTTATTAACCAAAATAAGGTAAATACAGGTAATTACAAATATACGTACTATTCTACGTATCTTACACTATTTTTCCACATAGTCCCCCACACCGGTTCAGACATTTGTCCCATCGCAGCACTAAATTTGAGATGCCCCTGTGGTAGAATTCGTCCTGCTGACTGTGGAACCACCGTCGGACTGCTGTCTTGGCTTCATCGTTGCACGTGAATCGCTGTCCTGCCAGGAACTTCTTCAGCGGACCGAAAACGTGGAAATCACTAGGGGCGAGGTCCGGACTGTATGGTGGGTGGTCCAGACTCTCCCAGTGAAATGACCGGAGCTTGTCGGCGGTTCTGATTGCATACCGCAATGATGAGTTCCACCACAGGGGCATCTCAAATTTAGTGCTGCCATGGGACAAATGTCTGTACCGATGTGGGGACTATGTGGAAAAATAGTGTAAGATACGTAGAATAGTAGGTTTATTTGTAATTACCTGTATGTACCTTATTTTGGCTAATAAAAAATAGGGCAAAGACTTTCTGATTCGCCCTCGTATATGCTCATATTGATTCTTAAGGCCCCATGATTTCGAACCTTCTCCCAACAAGTCTAACAAATATTAATAGGAAGCACAAGTTTAAGTCTTCTCTAAATAAATACTCATTATCCACATGCTAATATTTCAGTCCGATTATTGTGTTTTACATGTCAATGCTTAATTTCGTCCTTTGTATCTCTTTTTTTTTTACAGCCCAATGTTTAATTTATTTTATTGTTCTTGAAATGTCATCGTTTTATTTATTTCTTTATGTTCTGTTTGTCAATATTTAACTTCTTTGTATAACATGTCGATGTCTTCCCTTATTTATGTTTTTTAATTGTGTTTATGTATTTAATAATTTAATACCTGAGGGGTGGTCGGAACCCGTTAAGCTGACCTTGTCTGCTTTTTTTCCGGCCATCCGTCAGGCACCTTCCAGACACATAATATTTTTATACTTGTATACATTTTTTTGGTTGCCTGCAAAAGAAATATTATTATTATTATTTTATTTTAGTCAAATGCAAGTCCGTAGCTAGACCTTTGTTACGGGGGGGCGGGGCTCTGAAAGTTACAGTGGCCCCAGAAAGCTACAGAAGGGGTTTAAAATTCGTAAATGTTTTGATGTATTTTATTAATATATTTAATACTAAATATACAAGCAAACTAATATATTTAATGTTAATAAATTTCTCAATGTAAATTTTGTATTTAAAATTTATAAATTTTAATGTACCTCGTTATAATTTCCCCCTATCCGTATTATAAAGTATATAAAGATTGACACCTCTGTAAAAAAAAAATTATATACACAAAATCTACCGTAGAAATTTATTTGGAATACATTTTTAACGTCAAGGAGCAATTTT
>QLNU02000151.1:4542-17316 GCA_006491805.2 Dysdera silvatica | reverse complement strand
GTGAGAGAGCAAACTAGAGTAGAGGACATCATTGTTAAAGTAAAAGGGCTGAAATGGCGATGGGCTGGGCATATTGCAAGAAGAACTGATCAACGATGGACAACAGAAATTCTGAACTGGATTCCAAGAGACCACCGAAGACCTAGAAAACGTCCTCAAACTAGATGGGTGGATGAAATAAGAAAACAGGTTGGGGTGACGTGGAAACGAATGGCCCAGGATAGACTTGTGTGGAAAGCATTTGGAGAGACCTTCATCCAGCAGTGGATAGATAATGGTTGAATATGATGATGATACACACGTACGCACGCACACACACATATATCACAAGAACTGATCAATAATGGACAACTGAAATTCTCAACTGGATTCCTAGAGACCATCGAAGACTTAGAAAATGTCCTCCAACTCGATGGGTGGATGAAATAAGAAAACAGGATAAAAATAAGAAGCAAGGATGCGATAAGAAAACTGGCTGAGGTAACATGGAAGCGAATTGCTCAGGATAGACTTATGTGGAAAGCATTTGGAGAGACCTTCATCAAGTAGTGGATAGATGATGGTTGAATATGATGATAATCATATGACCTTACAACTCTTATAAGAAATACAAAAGCTATGGCTCTTAAATTCCTTTCGCATATAAATGAATAACATGGTATGATTATGTCAGTGGAACCCATATAATATTGAATTTGGAAATGAGATATTCAAACAGTAAATTATCTTGAAGTTGGATTGTTCTGCGTTTCGTCCACTCCTTAAGGAAAAATACAAATTATTCTTTCTGAACAATTAAACAATATTCTAATTATGCAAATGTCTGGATAACTGCAGCTTTCTAAATGTCGAAAATGAAGCTGTTAAATTCCTTCCTCGTCTTTGCCAGTTTGAGAATAAATCCGATGGGCTGGATTGTTTCATAAGCACACAGATTATCGAACTTGAGTAGCCATATTCAAAATCGTTTATCGTTAATTAATTTATTGCAGAATTGAACGGAGATGAATAGACGTCTATTATTAAAGCTAAGCAATATGTCAATCAGAACACTGCAAACTAATTCCATAAATCTAATTTTTTATTCCATATAAGATTCAGAACTGAAATTTATGAACTGAATAAAACAGTCGAAACGTAGCGAATGATTTTTTTTAATTGGGTTTTAATATATTCCAACGCACTTTTTCAAAATTGCTATAGTCATTTCTAAGAATATTCATTGTTTGAATAATTACTGTAAAAAAATTACGTTTAATAATTATCGTAATTGAATAGTTACTGTAAAAATATTATTAAAAGGACGTAAAAATATTATTAAAAGGATGTAAAAATCACTTCTGTAATTGCCGTCATTCATCGCGATCGTATTCAGTGGCTTTATTAAGGAAAATAATTTTGCTTAATACAAAAAATAGTTGTTATCTAAACGTTAAAGACTGTAGTTGCATTTTCTTATTTTTCTTAAATTTTTTCATTTTTATTTCTCCGTTTATTTATTATTATTATTATTTTTTTATTTTGCATCCAAACCTTTCTCCTTATTCTGTCAAATTTCCTGCCCGTTTAAATCTGTAATTTTCTTTTCATTTTTTAACTGCTTACTTTTATTGTTTATTTTCTTTTTATTTCCTCTTTTTACAAGCTTTAAAACCTTCACTAATTCCCCAGTGCCGAATTTCATCAACTGTTTCGTTCAAATAAAACATTGAAATTTACTGTTTTCGGTGTCGACTGTTTGTATTGTTTTTCAAGTTCAAAATTTTAGTTTCACAAATGATATGCATTTAAAACACGCACACAGAAATCAGTTCTGGATTTGCTAAATCAACAGTCGTTAAATAAATCAAAGAACTTAAATTCGAACCTAATGCAATAGCTTTAATTCTGCATTATAGATATCAAAAATACACTTGATAAAAGAATATCGTAAAAAGCTTGCCAAAAAATTAAGTCGCTTGAATTATAAAATATCTCAGTTCTAGTCTAAAAATAAAATATATAAGAATAATGGAAAAACAATGAGCAGAAAATAAAAACAAAAAACTTCAAAAGCAAAGTCGAAAAATGAATTATTTTAACCAAATATTTAATTATAAAAATAATATATGAAAAACATTTAGTTGAATATAATAATTACAAAATACTTAATTTATTAATAATTACCAATTCGAAAGAGTGTTATGAGTATAATATTAAAAATTATCATATAACTCCATGCGCGCATAAATAGATATAGGTATTAAATTTTCCATTATTTTTTTACGCTCAATATCATTTTATCTTACTTATTCTAGTCCATTCTTATCATTTGTTTTATTCTGTTTTTAAAACTTTTTGATTATGATCATATTTAAGAATATTTTTAAGAAATAAAACGTTTTGAAAGCTGGATGAAAAATAAACACGACCATAAAACTATGGATCTTTACAATAAAGCTTTCGCAAACAAAGAAGTGTTGAAAAATCGCATATGGAAATAATAACAATATAATAAATAAATAAATGCCTAATTATGATAATGCTTTAGATATTTTAACATATAGAGGGTACAGTGTATTCAAGCGATACTCTACTAAATGAAGTCCATTGTACATAGGAACAGTTATGATATTTGTTAATGCCTAGTGTAAATTGAAAGTAAAGAGTCCTGGGTTTTTTTTTGTTTTTTTTTTTGGTATTAAATGAAGGTTCTAATTTTTAAAACAATGCAAAAATTCAAACTCACATTAGTTTACTTACGAGTCGTTTTAACCTTCTCATGGGCAGTGACAGATTCACGTAAAGGCCAAGTAGAAAGGCTCCTATGTCCTCGAGATTATAGGGCCCCTAGGGGTCTAGTTTATTTTTGTTTAAGCATTATTTTAATCTTAATTATTTACAAATGTAAAATTTCCATTATCAATAAACATGAATATTAAAGATAATGACTTCAAAGAGAAACTAATGTGATCTGTTGACTGAATATTGGGAGGGCCACATTCTTCAGGTGCCCCTTGTATCCTTCCAACCTAGAGCCAATCAAAACCTTTATCCGGCACTGTAAGGAATTATTGATCATCTCCAAAAGTTGAATTTCGCCACAACATATGGTTCGTAGTTTGAACCCGGAAATGAAAACGTATTACTTCTTCTTTTTCGATTTTTTTTTTCGTTAATTAATTTGGTTAGCCCTTGTAAATGACACCGTTCGCCATATAAAGAAAGCAGAGCATGTAATAATAGAAAAATAGCTGAGGAATTATCTCCGAAAAAATCGAATTTCGTAACATGTGGTTCAAAGTTTGCTCCAGAGAATGTAAGCATCGTCCTTTCTTTGCGATGAAAAATCTTAGTTCGTCCTGGTAAATAAAGCCATCTGCAATAAAAGACAATTAAACGTAAAATAACGGGGAAAAAAGCTATATAATTATCGCCAAAATTTCAGTTTCTTCACTATTTAGGAGCATCAGTTCATTCCCGAGAATTGTGGAATGCTTTTTTTTTCTACAAATGCGACCATGCGTCGTTAAAAGAAAGCAGAGAGATTCATGATTGAACACCATTTGGTGAATTATCGATTATCGCTGGAAGTCGAGTTTCGTCATAATATATAGTCTTGATATTTACCCCATGAATGCAAAGGTATTCGTCTTTTATTTTGCTTTCCTTTTTTCACTAAAAAAATAAATTTTGCTTCGGTGAATGAAATTATATGGCATAAAAGTAAACCAGAACGTGTAATAACTAATAAAAGGGCTGAGGAATTATTAGTTATCGCTGAAAGTCGAACTTCATCATAATATATTATCCTGAATTCGATTTCGACCATGTCAACGTGTTACTTTTTTTCAAATAATTTAGTTTCCTTGGTAAATAAAACCATATGCCATAAAAAACAGTAGAGCGTATAATAAAATTGTTTACAACAATTGTAAAAACAGCTAAGGGATCAGTGTCAAATGTACATATGGACCTAGGGCCTCGCGATTTTAGGGCCCACAGAGTCCTGGTGTATTTACGTTTAAGAGTTTTTTTTTAATCGTACTTATTTACAAAAAAAAAAAAGTTATCGATAAACCTAAATACTGAAGATAATACACTTAAAAATTATTTATGGATTGAATATCGTGACTGCCACATCCTTTTGGGGCCCATCCTACCCTTCCAGCCTAAGGTCCGTTAAAACTTTAATCTGGCATTGTTCGCGCATGATATGATTTTCAATGCTGAACAGGAAGGAGTTTCCGCAGACGATATCGAGTTGCCAAAAATCAAATTTGTGTACGTTGTAACAAAATTCCTTGCCATGTTATAATTATTGGTACAAATTTGGATCAACTGTACCTCTTTCGGAAGTTGTGTTGCGCCACGTATGTACGAATAATTTCGTAATGTTTTAAAAACCTATATAGTATTATAAATCTATGTATCCATATTAAAACTTAAAAATTTAATGCGTTAAAAAATGGGTTCTTTTCGACGTGAAGGGGCTGCTTTCTGTTCATTTTCGGATGCCGAAGTTTCAAGCTAGACGCAGCATATCGAGATCGTTGGACCCGATATTGTATGGATTAGTTTCATGCTGGTATGAGCATCCTCTCTCTCTGTAAACCGACTGTTAGGTTAGTATAATTGCGCGAGTTACGGCGTAAATCAAGTTTGTTTCTGGCGCATGGGCAGAGGTGCAAGACTGGGAACTAGTGGATTGCAACTTGCTGTTCGGGCAAGGGCCGACACGGGGGGAGGGGGGAAGTCACAGGGGTCATGACCCCCAAAATATATTTTTTCACTGTAAAAAATTCCAACTTGCATGATAAATGAAGGGTGTTATTCCAAGACCATGGCAAATTCTGTCCTTGACCCCCCTCCCCCCCAAAAAAAATGGAAGTCTCCGTCCACTATTGCGTTCGAGTATGGTCATGACGGCCTGCCGATGGGAACATTGTGGCGAAGAATGTTTGTAAACAGAATTATCACCAAGTGTACGACCCCGTTTTCAGCTACAGTGGACTGATACTTGTTAATGTACCAAAACCCAGACCTGGGGAAAGGATGAACGTCCCTTGAGTGATATTCCTGTAGCAATGGTATAATTTTGTATGCTTAGCTTGCATAAGTTTATATGCACATAATTATGACGTGTTATTGCCGTACAGCAGTGCCGCCTGGTACAAGTGTATGAGGTGTAGTGTATTCACTGCACTCATGCGTCCTTGTATTGCTGGCCTTCACCGACGTCCGAGCAAGTGGCTCGGCGTTTTGTATTTTTCATTAATTCTGTTATGCATTTACATTTAGTTTAATTTTATGTTTTTTTTAGTAATAAAGAGTGAAGTTTGATGCAAAACAATGCAATTCCGGTCATTCTATAGTTACGACTTCATATTATAAATGTCCCCTCCCCCTATATAATCCGCACTTTTCCGTTACATTTGTAGTAGGAGGAGACCTTTGGCGAAATATAAACGAGTTTTAAATTTATAATTTGCATAGAATCAAGAATCTTTACCTTCAAAATGAAAAGTTTACTTAAATCTAAAAATGTGAGCCACTTATAAATGCGGAATAGGAATATTAATTTAAATATGAAAATTGAATAATACGTAAACTCTACAGTAGAGTAATGGCAATATAATGCGTTCGTCTGGCATATAATAATCTGGGTTAAAACTCGAATGGTAGCAAACGCTTGCCAGTTTGCTACAAATCCGTAATCTGGGGTTTGATTCGCTGGTCAACAAGGTTTGGAAAATTATAGGTTTTGAGCATGATCTTAGTTGTCCTTGCACCATAACGTATCTTTAATTACAAAAACAATGAAGAAGTAACGTATGTTAAGAAATTACGAGAACATAAAATACGGTATTTAGGTGTACAATCACGCTAGGCACTGCTCTTTATTGCAGAAAGTTTAAAAATTTGAGAAATAAATTATTAGAACGATTACAAAACGATTACAACTATAGACTAGCTTATGAAATGTCGATTCTTTTAGTATCTAAATATTTAGATAAATTTTAATTAACTATTGTATAATTTCTCAAAACCACATTTCTTTTATAAGTAATATGTTCAAATTGATAATGAATTTTACTGCTGATTAAAGCTTCTGCTTCGAGAATAAGAATAAATTTTATCCAACCTAATTACGATTTTGATAATACATATTCTGCTGTATGATATTCTTGATGTTACATAGTCATTCTTGACTTTGAAGTTACGGATGTTGATTTATGACTAGATTAGAAATGGAGGAGAGCAGAAAGCTATAGCTTGTTGCATGGCTCTCCTCTAGATAGCTAACGTCTTATATAAATAATTTTTTATAGGCTTGTTGCGTTGATAATTTTAGTTGCATATTTATTAATTTGATGATGAAAAGAACTTAAAGTTTGTGTTACATCATGGCCGCATTCGAGAAAACTGCAACAAATGACAGGGTGAAACCTGAGTTGGTATAGGCACTTTTAATTCAGATTGAGAAGAGTTCAGATTGAGTTTTCAGAATATTGAAAAAAGATTCGAATTTTAATTCAAGAAGTGGAGCGTCCGACATTAATTTTCGCAATTAATTTCTCCCCAACTTCACTTCTTTAAATAGGGCTTTTTTATTTGACACACATGACTATGAGCTTCGTGTATCATTGTATGAAGTAACTTAGTGGTAAAAGCGTTGGGGTATAAACCCAACGTCCATTGGTTCGGGTCCAGCCTCTGTACGTGTGGTAATTCTTTTCTATTCAGACTTTCTCTTATGGGTCAAAAACGATTTAAGTTTGAATTAAAAAAAATGGGTGCCAAAAATTATATTTTTTTCCACATTTTTTTCTGTAATTGGAGTTTCTCTTTGACGAGGAGAAATGGCATGTTTAAATATTCGAACTTTTTATTTTTCATTTCTGAAAATAAAGCATAGAACGTCAGAGAATTTTTTTTTGTATATACAGTAAAACCTTTAATTAACGGAGGCTCATCGGTCAGAAAAATGCATACGTAAACGAGAAATGACTATCAAATCAAACTTTATTTAGACGGATACATCAGATGATAATGGTTTACAATTAAAATTGATCCGTCTAGGCGGCAAAGGGTAAAGACTGTGAAGTCGGACGAAGCCCCTGCTGCCCAGAATTGGATATAGTTAGTGGAAGCAATAAATAAGAAGATGAAGAAGAAGCTGGTTGATTAATACAGATATGGAAGGTATAAATTAAGAAAGAGGTGGTGATATTAATATTCTCTCTCAAATAGATGTCCGCGGGTAAGTTTCCTATCATGGGCAAAGGAATAGATAGATTTAAGTGAGTTAGGAAGAAGATTCCAGACCCTAGGGCCAAAGAAATAGATATGAGAGAGTCCAAGTTTCGTCCGTAAGTACTCTCGTGTTCGATCGTTACGATTTCTTGTAAAGTGGGTATGATTAGAAAGTGTAAAAAAGGGACTTTTATAGATTATATAGGAGTTTTCATTGGAGAAATTTTATCTTACCATGAAAACGGAGTGTCCTTATCTAAGTGGCGTCCGTTAAGAAGGGGGTTTCCTGTATAAGGAATTTGATTTTGAAAACATCTTCCTTCTAAAATCCTGCACGCGTCATCTCTCGATTACGAAAAAATATTACATTATTCGTAATATATTTAAAATATATTGCAAATAAATTTTGTACAAAATGTATAAAATAAACAAAAACTTACGCAATAACAAATATAACTAAAAACGAAAAACAAAAAATACCTCTATTTTCATTTTCTATCAGCTTTTTTTACGCCTTTACTAAAGCACGCAATCTAACTCCATAAATAATGAAATATGGGGATTGAGTTCAGTCGAGCTAAGAAAAATGAATAGGACGTCACCAATAAACACTGGCGTATGCAGGGGGTTGATGAGGTCATAACCTTCCATTTCGATGCAGTTTTTTTATATACATATGTGAGTATACGGAGTTGTAGCTCTGTCACCCCCTTTAAAAGCCTGGAACTCTCCCTTCTGAACTTGCTGTGAACGTCAATGCAAATAGAAGCTATAAAATTTAAAATATTTGATTTATTATGAGAGAACTTTGTTTAGACTTGAATAGGTTTTAGCCATTATTCAAAATATGTTCAGCGGAAAACCAAGGCTTCTCCTTGGATATCTGGTAAATATCAACCACATACGAAACATTGTGGCATTTTAATCAAATTAATCTGTTCTCGGCAATGTAGTTCAACGTATGTTCAAGCTTCAGTGATAATGAACTTACGGGGTTCTCTCTTGATAAGGTAGAAGTATCGTTATATATCGTGTAATGGCATTACATTGCCAATAGTCTTATTAAACTATTGACGAACTCAGACACACATTCGACTATTCGCACTTAGGGTTCAATTTGAAACTTTGAATTTAAACCGAATTTATTTTTGTAGTGAAAAAATTCTGGAAAAATTGATGAACAAATGAGCGGTAAAAAAAAATTACGTAGTTATCATCATTTTCCAATCGTAATATTCGGATAGCTTTTTTTTTTAAATTTATGATTCCAGCATTGAAGTTAGTAAAAATGTTGTAATGCTGTCGACGCGTTTTAGGCAGACGTTCTTGTCTTTCCTCAGGATTGGGCTGAACTCCAAATGAACATGAAATTTTGCCTTTCCATACTACGGTGGGTTGTCTGGCAGAAGTAACATTTATTGATGGAAAGTATTTTGGAGGTCGAGAAATGAAGCGTAGAACTGAAGAAAGAGAGGTCACACACATCAGTGAGTAAAATTTAATGGGGCCTTCCATGCATTACTGAAGCTAGGAGTAGATGTATGATCATTAACGAGATTGTTTGAATGTGCAAAAATGGGAAATGTCGCTGTATACGTATTGCTACTTTAACTTTTGCGCTTATTGTTCTGTGGTTCTCCGAAGCAACAATATTGTTATAGAACAACTTATTATTCAACACCAAAGAATAATGATTATAATAATTTACATATTTGGAACAAATCTCTCCCTTATAATTGCTTTTATTATTTTCATTTATTCAAAAAAGTTTTATCAACTTTTATTATTTTCATTTATTCAAAAAAGTTTTATCAACTTTTACCATTTTATTTATTCCTAAAATTTTCATTTCCACCAAATGTTTGGTACATGCATGCTTCTACAAAATGTATTGTAAACGCACATTTTAAAATTGAAGTTAATAAAATTGTATTGTATATCTAAATCCATGGTATTTGTAGCTGATATTATTATCCCTCAGCTTACTCGAATTTTTAATATGTTTCTACTAAAATCTAAGATTCCTTCACATTTTAAATTAACCAAAGTCATTCCTATTTTTAAGAAAAATAACCGTAAAGACCTTACCAACTATCGACCTATTTCAATTGTTTCTGTTTTCCCTAAACACTTTGAGATATTGATATTTAAAAGACTATCATCTTTTGTTCATAAGTATTATCTTATTAAGCCATCTCAATTTGGCTTTCTGGAGAATAAATCTACAGAGCTGGCACTTCTACACTTTCTTAATCCAATTCGGAGAGACCTTAATGTTCATTTATTCTCAATGGCTATTTTCTTGAATGTTTCTAAAGCCTTTGATACCATACATCATGACATTATTCTCTATAAACTTAACTATTCTGGTATCAGGGGTTCTAGTCTTGAATTATTTACTAACTTTCTAACAGATCGAAAACAATTTGTCTATTGCAATGGTGTTAATTCTGATATCGCTTTTAATTCATTGGGAATTCCACAGGGATTTACATTGGGTCCTCTTTTATATTTAATTTACATTAATGATATTTTTCAGGCATTTAATATAGGCACCCCTACTGTATTTGCAGATGATACTTGTTTTACTGTTTCTCACTCTTCTCTTGATAATTCAATTGAAAACGTACAAACCCAAATTTCTCTTGTTTTTAGCTGGTTCTCTTCCAACAAACTTAAAGTCGATGCCACCAATCACTCTTTGCAGTCATTCTGTTAAATTTTCCACTACTTATAAAGTTTTAGGCATAATATTACACTATAAGCTCCATTGGACTGCGCAATGTGATGCGGTAATGTCAAAAATAGCTCGAGTCTTGGGTACCCTTAGGAAAACTCAGTTCTTTCTTCCATTACAATCCATTAGAGCAATATACTTTTCTCTTATTCACTCTCATATAACCTACTGTTGTAATATCTGGGCCGAAGCTATTCGCGCTAATATTTATAAAATCGAAAAAATATAATATCACGCTCTTCAGATAATGAAATCTAAACTTATGACAAATCCTGATGATCTCTGGTCTTTTTTTTTCTATCTTAACTTTTTCTAAACTTTCTTGATTAAGAATAACAATATTAATGTTTCGCCGAATTAACTTTGGCTTCTACAACGATATTATCCATCTTTACCCCCGTTCCGTACGCTATCTAGCTCGAGAGGCTGGAGCGTATCTTCCGTTACAGGCCACTTCACATTATTTATTCAATCATATAGAATCAGTGGCTCCGAGAATGTGGAATCTCCTTCCAGATGAACTCAAAAACATTCACGGAGAGCGTCCGTTCAGGAATAAGCTCACAAGGGAACCCCTTTCACTGTTCACTGCACTTTGAGATCAGACCTATGGGAGATGATAGTGCTTGACTTCCTGATCACGAATATGTAATCATTTGTCTGCTAAAATGATATGACAATTTTTTATGAATATTTAAAATCCAAAAATGGCATTTTTTTCTCCAGGTTTGATATATTTTAATTGCACTGTATGTGAGCAAAAACAAGTTTGAAGTCGGTAAGATTATGAAGGATCATCGTATTAAACGGATAAAAATAAAAAATTATGTCTCAGCTAATTTAAATAGTATAAAAAAAATTAATATGAAAAATGAACTTTTAGCATAGATATTTGGCGAATTTGGCGACAATTTTGAAGAGTCGGCAGGACATTTAAGTTTCGCATTCCACTAGCTATATAAACTCGTCCGCAAGTATAACGTCAATATAGTTGTACGAGTTTCCAATTGTGAGAAAATGAAAAATATAATGAACATAATTCAATCCATTTTGAATTTGGTCGTTAATAAATACGACACGCTTCCGTCGTTAATAACTGACCAAGAACTTGAGGAATGTCGGGAAGTATTGTCGAAAATCGGAAACATAATTTTTAATAACAATATCAGTGAAAATATTAGTTTAGATTTTGAATTGTGATTTCCGCATCGACGAAGAAAGTGATATTAGTATAGTTGGTGATGAATATTATAACTGTACTGTAAAGGGCGATCAATTGGCAAATGAATTCAGTTTAGAAAATATGCAAACAATTGTTCAGTATTTTGACAGTTGTAAAAAAAATAAATTCCAAAAAACAAACAGGAGATATCCAACAGTAAAATACCCTACTTATATTTCGAGGTTCAGAAAATATATATCAAATATGGGCACAAATATAGAAAAGTATAAAATAATAAAAAATGAAATGTTAGCCAGATTTACAAAAGTTATGGAAAATTATTTACCTGTTCATGGTGCAGATTTGAAAAGATGGGCAATCCTGAAATCCCAAGAGTTAGGATTTGAGGATTTTAAATGTTCTGATAATTTTAAGAGCCAAAACAAAATAGTTGTGCAGAAAGTAACAAAATACATCACTCAAATATACACCCAGAATATGGGTAATATAGAAGATAGTGCCATAGAATTTATTTTGCATACGAGAAATGTTACTGCTAATATTATAATCCCCCAACAGATTTTTAACTCTGATCAAAGTGGTTTTAATTATTTTCTTCCAAATTAAAGGCAGCTATCGCATAAAGGTGAAAAACGGGCATTTTCTTTTATAGGGTCTTATTTTTGTAGAACATATTCATATACAATAATGACAATAATACCAATGAATGGGGAACTGACACGGAAAATGTTACTTTGTTTAAGAGAAGCTGAGGAAACATTTGGCCCGACTGTTCAACGATTAACAACGTTTCAAAACGAATTTATTTCAACCTTCAAACTCATATATTACATGATCCAAATCTGCAAAAATGGACAAAATCAAAATGAAAGAGTGGGTAGAATGTTGTATGAAACCCATCCCTTGTTCCATCCTGTGTTTTACTAAACTCATGAACAGGTAGTACAGACCCAAACAATTATAAAGATTTTCTGGAAAATTGCATATTCTTGCAAATACCTACTATCCCTCATATAACCGTTGGATGTTTATTTCTTTCAACAATATAAAAAATTTGTAAAATAAAAATAACCAACAGACTAGCAATCAATGAAATGGATATTGACATACGACATTCAAATGAGATAATGAAAATGCATTCTTTGGTTTACAATCAATTACAGTCTAAAAAATATCGCCCTATGTTACAATATGCTTGGTTTAGGTGCTGTTATAGCGATCATGATACCGGAAAATTAAAAAATGTTGAGGAAATTTCTTTTGAAATTGAATGCAACATTTGTGGCAGAGATAATTACAAAAATCTATCATTCTTAAATAGCCTACTATTAAGTTTTGTTCACAATTTTTTTTAAAATTCCATGGTTGCAACAGCATGTGATATGTAATGACCACATCCAGGTTGGTTAAATATAGCAACTTTTCATTATTCATACACATCATTTATTCATTCTCATACATCTCATATATCGATACTCATATATTCATACATTTCATTTATTTATACATATCGTATATGGATACTCATATATTCATGCATTTCATTTATTCATACTCATATATTCATGCATTTAATTTATTCATACTCATATATTCATGCATTTAATTTATTCATACT
>QLNU02000130.1:0-18523 GCA_006491805.2 Dysdera silvatica | reverse complement strand
CGGGTCCCCTACATGGGTATGCCATTAGTATTTATTGAACTAATACTCTTTATGATTATGCCATAATTAATTATTGATATTAATTATATAGTAATATACACTTTGTTGCTGATTGGTCACTAGTATTTGCAACAGATATTATTTTGATTTTAAGAACAGAGGATGCACCGTATGTTATTGTAATCAGCTTTCAGGTACTTTTTATGACCTGAAAAAAGAATGAAGAATTGAAAGATTTTTTATTTGTGGTATAAACTAGATTTCAAATTTAAAAATTAGATTGTTGGTGAATAATTATGCTAAATGTCTGAACTGGAAGTCCTTTAAGAAAACTTACACATACTCTGTTACAGAAATCTCAGAAATTTAAAATAAACAAACGGGTACTCTCCTTGAAAAAATAGTTCTCTCTGATTTGATTTTTTAATAATTTTATTAATTAACGTATGCAGTATTTTTAATATATTAAAAGGTTAAAGTGATCTTTGCTTCAGGTTAACATCGGCCAAAAAAAACCAAAACAAAAAAAAATTGCATCTTGTAATTTGCCTTAACGACACCCTTGTCTGGTATGCTCAGCATCTTTAATTTTTATGTAAGGATTTATGCAACCTAACTTGTATATAATACAATTAATATATTCATTCACTCATTTGGAATATTATAATTTACATTAACTTATTTATAAAAAAGAATGCATTGATAAAAAATTTCTCAAAATACAATATACTACACAATGTATATACATATATGTATCCCACAGCCGTTCTCTACCAAGAATACCGAGGCACTCGGCCCGAGCACTGCTAAGAAGCAGCATCTGTTGTGGTCACTCCGTAGGAGGGTGACACAACGAGTCCCGCCTTAGCACAGAGGATTCTTCGTTAAACTGTAGGCCCAGCTTGCCAATCTGCATGGCCAGTGTAGTGAGCTTAAGGCCTCTTCCTCTGTATTTCTCTCACCATGCTATGTGTGATAACAGAGAGACCTCCATCCTACAGTGGATTGAAAATGGTTGTTGTTGATATATATAAAGTTTGTTGCTATATGTTGAAGTTTCTTTACAGACACTTTGGCTTTAATGTATAATAGGTCCACTGTATTTTTTAATTTCAGACAAGGGATCTGGCAATAGCATATGTCCTGGTTGCTTTTACGTACTTAATAATCGGTGTTGTATTCTTCATTACGTTTCCTTATCCAAAGGATTGCATCCAAGATGTAAGTTTAAAAATCTTTTCGTAAATTTATTGTTTTAAATGACTAATTTAATTGTGGGTGCAGTCAAACCTCATTAACACAAACTGTATCCTGAATCTCCATCAAACTGTGTAGGAATACCCGCGCTTTTAGTTGTATTTTTAACAGAAAATATCATTTAACACACACACACACACATGAGTTGATAATACTGGGGAACAAGATTTTTATTGCATTAATAACAGCACTTTTTATTACCTAATTCGAGTGCACTGAATTCAAATCTAGTGTTAATATTTTTTCTGTAAGCTCTAAATTTTATGCAATTCAACAGTTTCTGTTTTCATGACTTTTTGATTCCTGTCGCATGATGCTATGACATCTGATTAATGCATGTCCATGCAATCTTAAAATTAGACTTAAGCAACCGACTTGGTACAGATATGTTCTTTATTTATTTACAAAGGGTTGTAGGTGCATATATATAGGGTGCATATATAAAGGATTGTAGGTGCATATATGTATATATAGAGTGGGAGTAAATATTAAAGTTTAAAAAAGGTAAAAAATGTCACTTGTGTGGAGAAAGATGTCGCTTTTTATTTTAAATTGACATATGTGTACATACCAATATTAAAAGGGGTGATTCTAAACTGATAAGGATGAATGCATAATAATTTAGATAAGCCCTATTCAGTAAAGAATTTGCGCTTGTAACTGCGACATTTTTGGACTTCCTCAGGGCAATCTCGTTTGATGGTCTAACAATAATCTGCCATCATAATTTTGTTCCATCGCCCTTGATAGCTCTCTTCCATCGTGGTGGTTCCATCTAATTTACAAGATTGTGTTATCCCATTGATGATCATTAACCACAATATCAGTACCACAAAAGCACATAGTAAATACAGAAACTATTTGGAAGAGCGTAAAAAGAAACTGTCATCTAAAAAAATGAAAAGAAATCGTCCTTCGGATGTTGAAATACTTGAGAAAAAAAATAAAAAGGCTACAGGAATTAATCAAAACAAGTCATTCACTGATTGGGGAAGCTAATGAAAGATTTTCAAAAGGTATTAAAAAAAAGATACGAAAGAATTGTCAGCTGCACAGGCCTTGCTAGATTCGGGGCATAAACAATTCATAGTAAATACAGAGGAATTGAAGCATGCAGAAACTACGTTGTTCCCACAGATAAAGAGGGCTAAGAAGTAGCCAGTACAGAACAATAAATCTTAATTTTAAGGAAGTTTATCTAACATTCTGTTTTTTAAATGATCACGTGAATGACTGTTTCCAAAGCATTTAAAGTTTGGTTAATGTTATGGTACTGACTTCTAGTTGAATGGATGAATTATGATTGCGAAAATTGTACTACATTTGATATAAATTAACATAAAGTTTAACTATCTAAAGGTTTCATTCAGTCCTTTTGCTACATGGGTGACCATGTCTTATTTTTCATGTACACCTTATTTAGTAGTAAAATTCTCGTTTTTCTTTCTTCTTGCTTTTTTTGCATTTACTGTATGTTATTAACAGTTGAATATGTTTGTTGCCTATTATTTGGTATAATAATGTATGTATTGTGTGGTGAGAATTGAATATTGCCATACTACACATGTGAAACTGACAGATGGTGGATGGGGGGTGGGATAGTTGATTTTAAACCCCTCTTGGCAAAAGATTTGTTTCACAAGAAAAATTTTAGAAATTTACCCCCGTCTGTTTTTTTGTTTTTTTTCACTATTGATACATCCTATATTTTTTTAAGTTGTGACTATGACCCCTGTGAAATGTTTAATGTGAAATAACTTTTCTTTCCAGAATCTGCTGAACAACTTCCGGAGTAATGACCTTTTCGCGGTTGTTACTCGTGTGTTTCTGTTGTTCCAAGTCTTAACGTTGTATCCACTCATCGTCTACTTATTGAGAGTACAAATCATGCATTTTATCTTTGGTTCTATTTATCCCAGGTGTGTTGTGATGTAATTAAACTACAACCATTTTTATATGTTACATTGATTTGACCATATTTATTACAGTAAAACATCTCATTTGCGGTCACTCACAGAAGAGAAAAATTTGTCTGTAAAAGAGGGGTGGCCATACAAATGAGGTTAACTGCGTCTGCGAGGGGTTTTACTGCATTTGCATTTTTAACTATATTTACACCATACTGATTGATCCAAATCTTCCATTTTTAAGATCTGCACAAAAATCTATTTGTTAGCTCATAATAGTTGAAGAAAATAAAATTTGCCACACTTAGGCGGAACTGAAACAATCAATCTTCGGATTACTGTTCCCGTGTTTCGATTGTTAAATCATAGATTGGTGCAGAATGATCTTTGTTGTCCTTCTACCATAAAAATCCAACCGATTAAGACGTAGAGCAGTGATTCTCAATGGACAGCCCGCAAACAGTAAAAACTGGCCCGGCTATGAAAGATAAGAAATTGAAAAATTTTTTTTGTCTAGGGTGCTGATATTCTTCGAGGAGCCTAATTTTTTTCCAGGGAGGGCTAAAGCTCTTACCTCAATGCTATTTCATTGAATCAGAAAGTTTCTAGGGGAGGAAGGCCATTGAATGTTTTACGCATTTAATATTATTGTAAAAATTTTAAGCAACACTGATCATTAGCTTTTAACCAAAATGTTATTTCAATTTCGATGACATTTTAGGCGATGATTTTAATCGTGAAATCATTTTTAAATTTTTATCTGGCATCTACTTTTGCACACTCATCTGATTTCATTGCATCGTTTGTTTTTAATGCACTTATTATACTTTTTTACCGTAGTATGAAATCTAATCTGCATTTTGTGAAAACCATATACAGAGCTTGACCTTGTTTGGGACAGAAAGACCTTTGCCCTCTTTGTGCCAAAAAATTTCAACCATCCAGCCAATGTGCTATTGACCCAAGTTCGATTTCAGTGGTACCGTATAATGAGTGCTCTTTTTTTCAATTCACCATAGACTTGAGTTTGGTTCCCCAAGAAAAACAGATTTGGATTCCAGGCAGTAGCGTAGCAATTCAAAACTCATGGGGATGGGGGGCACTTAACACTGTACTTACCTCTTGCAACTGAAATGAATGCATAGAAAAGACGGAACGATTCGAGTACAGATTATAATCTGTACTCGAATCGTTCCGTCTTTTCTATAGTTCTTCACAGATAACAGCGGTATTTCACAAAAAGGCATTTGCGCCAATTAGTAGGCTCCCGGGCAGAAAACGCTGGCAATTGAAAGACCGATTAATAGGCTACCAGTCGTTAAGTGTTGGTTGAAAATGGCCTATTAATAGGCTTCTGGTAGGTCAAGTGTTAAGTTCCCTTAAAAAAGATTTTGTGTTGTGGCATATGAAAAAATAATGTGTTTTAATATCCAGTGGGGGGCTCAAGCCCTCCCTTTCCCTACGCCACTGATTGCATGGGAAACTATAGGTCATAGTGCAGCCTCTCCTTACTTGTCCTTACGCCACAGTGTACAAAGTGTAAGTGCCAAATGTTTTATTTCTATGTTGATGTAATTGCATTTGTAATGTAATAGTATAATGCACAGGTATTATTCATTCCAAAAACTGCTCAAATTTTGTTCAATTTAAGTATAATTTTACTTTAAGTGCATCGTACTTGAAAAAGTAATTTCTTTAATCATATGCACTTAAAAAAAATAATTACTTTATTCATGTGTACTTTAAAAAGTAATTATTTCAATCATGCTATATTTTAAAAAGTAATTATTTCAATCATGTTATAGTTTAAAAAGCAATTACTTCTCAGTTATTTGTACTTGAATAAATAACTCAATGTTTTTAGAAACGTTGGGTGTTTTTTGGTTTTTTTTCTCTTCCTAACCCTGAATGTATGGAAATTATGGTACGATGACTCGCAAAAAGGAAAGAATTTGCGAAAACCTATTGGGGCATGATCCGACGTCTCTTCCTTGCCGGAGAAGTGTTCTAAGGTAATAATAACCAGTTCACAGTGAAAAGCTTAAATACGCTCGTAGGAAGAGGAATTGTAGGTCACCTGTAGCTTAGTGGTTGGAGCATTTTTCCAGCAAAGAAGAGACGTGGGATCGTGCCTCACCATGTTCCCACAAATTCTTTTCTTGCAAGTCGTCGTACCATAATTCATTGTTTACTTAAAGCACGTTAACTTGAATGTAGTTGATTAAAAATATTTCTTGTTTCAGTTTAATTCACGTGTTAGTGCTGAATTTCATTGTTTTAACTATTTGCATCCTGTTTGCGATGTTTTTACCGAAAGTTGGAACAATCATTAGGTATGCTGTATACTTTTTCTTAGTTTCATTAAATTAACAGGTCCTGCAGTGGTGCAGTAATAATGTGTTTACCTAGCGTTCTATTATCTAGGAGTTTGATTCCGAATCATGCCCCAAAAAAAAGTATACTTACCAACTAACTGGCCTTTATAGTCCGGACTGGCCTTTATAGTCCGGAGTTTGGTTCTCTAGGCCTTAAGAAGTTCAGATTCCTAGAAAACCTGTAGGTTCCGGTGCCACATGGTCCTTACTGTCTTTACCATCGTAACTCTCACGAGATTAAATTTAAAACTCAAAAATTTAAAACTCAAACAAGATTAAATTAACAGACATTCCCAAAGGGGAGTACACGGGGTGGAAGGGTGTCAGAGGTTTAACCCTCGTTTGAAACGTAAGGTATCATCCTGGGGGTAATAACGCCACTTGAAGGTTCAACCAATTTTTACGGATAAATTAAAAATAAAATAAATATTCCATTTGATAGAGCAACTTATTGACTATGTATACAAATATGATTATTTCAGTAGATATATGAATTAATAAACTGTAATTATCTGACTTCTGAAACACTGCAATTTTGTGTTATTACCTACGCATATGTGTAATAACGACATCCCTGAAGGGGTAATAACGCTGGGCAGGCAATTTTAGAATAAAATGGAGTGATACCATGTAAACAGTATAGTACTTGAAGTACAAACTCTACAGTCGTAAAAATCACCTTTTTAGTAATTATGATATCGGACTGCATTATGATTTCTCCCAAAAATCCTTAATTTAAAGATAAAAGTGGAACAAAATCTTGTATTATTTTAAAGAACACTTCTATTCAACCCGTTGGTTATTAAATGTTTTCAGACTTTGACATTAAAAAATCAGCAGCATTTAGGGCATACAGCTTTTTCTATATGGTTTTTGGTTAAGCCAACATGAATTTAATGTTGAAAATGATTTTTTAACAAGGAACTTACATCACTAACATACACCGTCTTTTCTGTGCTATTCACAATTAATGGAAATAGTTAAAAATTGGGAATAATTTAAATAAATTAAACAATTTAAGATCGTTATGGTCAGGAATTATAAAATTATACCAAATTACGACACATTTTCAATTTATTTTAATATACCCTTTATCTGAAAAGTAATGTGGAATGCTTTTCCATTCTAAATAAGTTGATTTATAATATTACAGTAACACCTCTCTATAACAATATTATACGGACCGAGAAAAATTATCCTTATAGAGAGAGTTATAGGGAGGGTTCATTATACAGTAAAACCTCTCTACAACACTATTATACGGACTGAGAAAAATTATCGTTGTTGAGAGGTTTTACTGTGTTTATTGTATTCCTCATTTCACATTATGATACAAGGTTCGCACAGTCCTTAAAACTCTTTAGAAATTCATTAATATTCGTTTAAAAAATTAAGGGCCCTTAAAACTTCTTAATTTTGCATTCATAGTAGCCAGTGGCATAGGCAGAAAGTTCATAAGGGGGGGTTATAGGCTTAATGGGAAGGGTTACAGAACTACAACTGATACATTACTTTGTTAAATATATAACATTTCATTGCGATTGGGGTTACAACCCCCAAAACTGCCCTCTGGCTACGCCTCTGATGGCAGCAACCATGATTAATCAAATGTACGACCGTAGCGACATTTTGGATTGTAGTGATTTTGACCTATTGACATTGTATTACCAGAATGTCATTGGATTCAGTAAAAATGGTTTGAAGTTTAATTTTTTTGAAGTTTAATTGAATGCTCTTTGCACATGGTCTTTCATGTTAAGACATTTTCTTTTCGGGTACTAAAAAACTACTACTAGTATTTAATCTAAAATAAAATATGCTGTCGCAGAAATTGTACATATGTATATAAACTTTACGGTTATTTTAGATTAAATTATCATTTAATTGTGTAGACCTATAATTTTCAGTTTCATTTTCTTGTTGGCGCAGTATAGCCCAGATGCTCTTGCGCCATAAAAAAGCCAAACAATCAATCAATCAATCATTTTCTTGTGGAATTTCCAATTTTAACTGGTTGTCATTAATAACTACACATCAGGTAAAAGCAGTTAATTTCCGCATAATGAGTTGTGTATAAATTCTTCTGTTAACTTAGGACAGTGGTTCCCAACCTGGGTGTCACAAACAGGTTTCTGGGGGGGGGAATCACCACAACTATTTTTAGTTGCAATTATTTTTATAAGGAATTTCATACCAAATGTTTCCAACGCTTTTATATTTCAACATGGCTACATATTAAACAACAATTTTTATCAAGTTTTTTTTTTCGTGTAGTAACGTTATGGCGTGGTTAGATGGTGAAACGTTCGGAAGAAAATAAATTTTTTTTTCATTTGGTGGGGCCGGAACCCACGACCGTCCACTTGCTGGGCGGAGGCTCGACCAATTGAACTATGAACGACAACATTAAAACCTTTCAACATTATAATAACAATATTGTAGTAACATTATAATAACAATACAGTAATAACATTATAATAACAATCAAATTCAACATTAAATAGTCTTTAAATACAAAAGAGATTTAATGTTGTTGTTCGTAGTTCAGTTGGTAGAGCTTCGGCCGGCAAGTGGAAGGTCATGGGTTTAGGCTCCATCAAACACAAAAAATATTTATTTTCTTTCGAACATTTCACCATCTAATCACGCCACAATATCTGCGCTGGTATCACTACGCCAATAAACGTTGATAAAAATAGTTGTTGAATTAATCTGCGTAATGTTCAACGTATACAAATAAAAAAAAATTCTGCACATAGGTCAATATTCTATTATTAATGGTTGTTAACTTTATTATTATATACATTAATATCTATTATAATATACATTAATATATATAATTAATATAATTTTGTATTTAATGTGTTTTCTTTACTCTGTTAAAAATGCTTTTATTATGCAAATATATGGCGGCGACAGACAAAGAGAGTCGCAGATTTTTTGGTTACTGTAAGGTGGGGGTCGTGAATTACTTGGCTGTAAAAGTGAGTTGCGGCTTGCAAAGTTAGGAATACTGACTTTGGATTTCTTGTAGTTAGAGACTATGTTTATTTTTTTGTGGCAAGCTATTTAAAATAATGATTATTATAAATAATTACATTAATAGTCTGAAAAAAGTGGACTCCTTGAAAAGTGTTTTTGGGGGTTTTAAATACCCCTTAAAAACTTTTTTTATTTTGAATAAAAAAAAAAAAAAATGGGTACGAACCCTGTGATATATTGAACAATAACCCTGAATATATTGAACAATAAAATGGACCAAAAATTATAAAAGTCGTCAATGAGTTTCGTGCGTGCATAAATACTAATTAAAAGGAATGGAAAAATAATTACCAGGTTTATAGCCCCACTAGGTGGCGTTGTTAGCCGATGTACTTATTGCGCAGTACATTTTAAACTACCAGCTACCTCACAAACGTATTTCAAATATCTGACTACATTTTGAAAATATACCAAAGTTTGTTATATACAAAGAACTTCCTAATAAACATATAGTCTCTGCATATATAGCAGAACTTACCTCGCAAATTTTAAATCAACTGTCGAATCTGATACGCTCTTCACAGTGATACACACCATCCATATACAGAACTAAGAAACTTTTAGCGGTTTTTTGTGATTCAGCCACCTCAAAGCTCTTCTGTGCAGAGCTGACAACGTCATATCCCGAATTCCTTTATAATTACGTGTAATATTGGCTCGTGGCATTATTACCCCAGAGCACCTTATTAATTTGAAAATGAAATTTATTATGCGAGAAGATGCATTTTTCCTCTTTATCAACACCCTGTGTATCCATCCGTTCGTCCATCTTTTTTTTTTTTTGGTTAAAACACTCCTTTGAAAGTCTATGCCTTGGCCTATATGTTCTACAGTCCTGAGAACACAGAAGAGGGTTGAAGTATGCTACCATAGTCCAGGGTTTGGTTCCTTTGCCAACAGGTTTTTTTTTTTGAAAAACTGTAGATTCCAATGCAGAATTTGTTGCCATTTATGTACATCTACAGTATGTGTAAACGTACAAATGTGTACCTTGGCTAAATAAAATATATTTGCAAGTATTTAAAAGGTTGTTTTTTTCTTCTAAATTGCAAATGACTTTCGTTCTGATGGGCAGATAGCTTGGATATTTTTGCTTCAACACCATCCCTTTTTCTGCCTTTGAATTGACGTATTTTAATTTACAAATTCTTTGTCTTAGCTTTTATTAACAGTTTATATATTCTGTAATTGCCATTTTTGTTACTAATTTACAGGTTTTGTGGAGCGTTTTCCGGTCTCGTTTATATATTTACGATGCCCTGCGTAGCATATATGAAAGCCATGAAGAACAAATGCCAGCTGAGAACCTCTTCATTAATTTTTCACATGCTTATTATGATCTTGGGAGTTTGCGTTTTCATAGCCCAATTTTTAGTTAGTGAACTTAAAAAAATTTAAGAAATGGTCACAAAATTGTAAAAAGTTAAAAATACTTTTTATTTAAGAGTAAACAGGCATTTTTTGTTTCATAATGAACGTTTCTGTGCTGACGCTGTAAATTTTTTTATTTTTCATGTTTCAAAAATTCATCTATATATTGGTAACCTTACCATGCCTACGCACCAACATACATACATATGCATTAGTAACTGTACACTAATATGCACATGCTTTAAATGAACTTGCACTAAAAGTACAAAATATTGTTCACTAAATAGTTCTATAATTGTTCAGTGTACGAGCTCAACATACATTGCTCAGTGAGCCACATATATCGTCCATTTCTACTTATGTACAAATATGCTTTCACTGATTACCTTCAACATTCCCACACACTTGGAGAACCTGGAATTTCCAGGGAATTTGCGATCGTCTAAAAGTCAGGGGCGAGATTTTTTGGTCAAACAAGAAAAAGTCGCGGAAAAATTAGATTTTTTTGGTTAAACCTGGAAAAGTCTGGGAAAAAACGAGATTTTTTGGTCAAACCTGGAAAAGTTAAGGAAAATCGAGATTCTTTGGTCAAACTTGGGGAAAAAGTCGGGGAAAAAAGAAATTTTTTGATTAAACCTGGAAAAATCAGGGAAAAACAAGATTTTTTAGTTAAATCTGGAAAAGTCAAGGAAACCTACCTAACTCTTGTTTTGAATAGCTAAATTCCACAGGAATGTGCAGCCATTTTCTCCAAAACCGAAGTTCAATCCAAAGTTTCGTTTGCCATTAGTTCATGAATTTTGTCGGAGAAGTCATGAAAAAACATGGAAAAATTGTGGAATTTTTTCCTCCAAGAACAGTAGGAACCCTGGCTTTGTATTATCTAAATTTCACGGATAACCTGGTATTTTCTGAATTCCGTTCGTACTTGCATATTTTCTGTGGTAGTCTTATATTATTTGTGTGCCATGCTTTGGTACATCCCGCATTATTTAATGTGTCCAAATGTAGATTCAAAGATAAGCATTGTGAATAGGCCTGGTCTTCATCGGCTCTAAGTTCAAGTCCAAATAAACTTCGGCCTCATGAGTGATTCCTATTTCAGAGCTGTATATTGGGGTGGCAGTAATGCTTTTCTCTACCCAACCATTCACCCGAGTTTGGTGTGAATGGCACCATGGAGAACATGGCATTTTTTTCTACTCACTGTAGTCTGAGGTTTGGCTTCTTAATCAGACAACTGTACGTTGCGACAGAGTATGACCTTGACTGTCCTTGTGTCATAAAATAGAAAAGAAATTATGTTTTGAGGTTGCCTTATGCTTTTAAAGGATTCCATCCCAGTAGATCCTCTGAGGCAACATTAGGATGGAAAATTGACAGAAAGTGCATGAAGTGGTGTTTTTGTGTATCTTAGCCAGTTCAAGACGTTTACTATCCTTGCCCCACAAAATAGAAAAAAAATTGTATTTTAAAAGTTGCCTTATGCTATCAATTCCATCTCGATGGATCCTGTAAGGTAACATTAAGATGGGAAATGGACAGAAAGTGTATGAAGTGGTGTTCTTGTGTATTTCAGTCAGTTCAGCATGATCTTTGCTATCCTTGTGCCATAAAATCCAGTGTCCAATTTAATTTTTAGATGTCACTGGTCGAGTTAAACTATCCCGGATGGCCAATATAATCTCCAGATGTAGAAATTCTAGAAAATTAGATTAGCACTTGTTCTTTATTATTTTATTAGGGATTTTCAGCTATTTGTTATATAGCTATCTTCAATTTTAATCGATTTCATTCAATTGTAAAAAAAAGTCGAGAAACTCTTTTTAAAGGTCAAGGAATTGGGTTTTTTATTTTTAGTAGACACCCTGTCTAAGTACTCGGTGTTAATAAAGTGATCCTGTTATGGTAGAGATGATTGATATGTGATATTCAGCTGTAATAGTCGATGTTAATTACAGTGTACGATGTTAATTACAGTGTACGATGTTAATTACAGTGTTAATTACAGTGTGTCACTAATTGTGACATGCAGAAATTTCTTAGAACTAGAGCCCCCTAGAAGCCTAGACTGATGCATCAGCCGCCATTTTGTTGTACACTTCCTGTTTCGTAACAGAACGTTTACCATTGAAAAATTAATAATCCACTTTCTTCTTCTTACAGGATCTGTTACAAATCTAAACATTCTATGTCATGTTTAAAAAAAAAATCTTGCCCCTGAGACTTTTTGTGTTGACCAAAATTTGACGATTGTGTTACCCCTGAGGAGGGTAATAATATCTTATGAACCTTCTATGTTTATTTTTCAGGTGATTTGAATAACTTACTGCAACACGCCCACCCATTTCACCCTATTTTATTAAAAATAACACGCTTGTAAATCACTCAACTTTAACGCAACAGTGAATGAGATGACGTGATACGATGGCACCAAAATAGCAGATACGCCAGCTCCCTTTTATTATGAGCCTTAGAAAAAATTAGGTACAGAAAATACTAAGAATGGTATTGGCAGCTCTTGGAGAAACGGTGGAGGCAAAAAATGTCTATACTTATATTATCGTTAAAAAATACTTATTTTTGAATCCTTCTTCCCAACTTAAGACTAAATGTAAGGCTTTGGTTGTAGGAACCCATTAGAGAAAATCTACTCCAATCTTCCACCAAATAGAGAAAATTATAAAATGATTTTTTCAGAATTCTTCGAAACTTTGATTAGGAGGACCTTCTCTTTTAAGAACCTGTGAACTATATTACCAATCTTGAGCTGACCTTTAACCTATTTAACAGATGTGACTGAATCAGAACCCCCACCTTTCCTGCACACATCTAGCAGGTGGCACGAATTAGACCCAGAAACGGTCACCAGTGCTCCGTTCCCGTCACATTCACATATAATATTAGAATTATTGTTCATGACAAGGGTATATCCAAGGCAGGGAACAAGAAGCATCCCCCTCCCCCCAAGAATAACGTATTTCTAGAAATAGGTCTCTAAATTGGTTTTTCAAACTTTGCACCTTAAAAGTATTTCCTTGAACCGCTCCTGGTTCAGAAGACCCACTCATAACCAGGGGTGCGCCGAGAGCCAATGCAGGCCTCCATGACCCCTTCCCCGGTCCCCCACAACGGATGTCCTTGTCAGTGTGGGCCCCTAGATTCCATCCGGGCCCCCCAGGCTGTAATCCTTGCTGCCCCTCCTCTTGTCGGCTCTGCTCATAACAGTAGCCTAGCAATTCGAAAATTTGGGGGAGATGGGGGGCCTGAAATGGCTTTGAAGGGATCTTATGATGTGGCCTTAGAGAAAACAATGTGGTTGATAGTCAATGGGGGCTTGGGCCTGTCAGGCCCCCCTTCTTGTGCCACTGACTCATAACATTTCATGTATGTATTAAAATTTAAGTACAGCATAGCACGAAAATTGGCTTTGTTACATAACATATCCAGGTTATGGCTTAGTTTATTGAATAAGTGGACTTTTATCTTGGTTTTTAAATCCTATGATAAGCTGCTGATCTTATTTCATGTCTGTGTGCAGAGGTCCTGTTAAATTATGTGTCCTATCTCATGTGACTATGATCTAAAGAACTAAGATCTAAAGGAAAACTGTTTCGTAAATTGGTGATGAAAATAACTCATGTATTCCTTGCCATTTTTTTTTATTTAATTATATGTTGTAATTCTATTTTAATTTTGTATGTATTAATGTAATTATGTATTGTAATTACAATGCAATGTATTGCAAGAGCGTTTGTGATTTCTGTAAATGCAGTTCGATCTGTAAGAAAGGTCTCTATCTGTAAGAAAAATTGTACCTTGAAATCTCTTTTGTATATAATTTATATAGAAATCTATATATTAAAAAAATATTATATATGTAGAATTCTAGAATATTTTTTTAATTATTCATTCATGATCTTGTTTTCATAAATTTATTTATAAGTAACTAGCACTAAAGTGAACCCCGTAACACAATCACTAACAGGGGTGGCTTAAGGGCCAGGCTACCTGGGTGGCTGCCTAGGGCCCTGTTTGGATGAGAGCGCCAAACTGAAGACAAGTTCAGAAATTTTTGTAATTGACTCAACTACAGAAAATCTTTGAAAAAAGAGACAAGTTTAGAGAAATTCTTTCATAGACTTTTGGCTACTTTTATAAGGCTAACTATGCATCTACAAAAATCCGCCGTAGGGGGAGAGGGGTCCCAAAAAGCAATCTGTGCCAAGCCACCCGGGTTCAAAATCAACTTTCAGCTGCCCCTGATCACTAATGCAGTGGTGGAAAATCTTATATAATTGCGCCAAACTGCTACAATTTCCGTTTGCTGCTACATCCTGCTACAAAACGCTAAAAATCTCGATATTTACGCACAGGCGCCGTTAGCGGGGGCGAACCCGTCCCCCCCTGAATGTTGGTATTAGGGTTCCATGAGCTCCTCCCAATTTCAAAGGAAAATTTTATAATAGGTAACATCGTTTAAAATTTTCTTTTGATTTAAGGAATGTGGTTATATTTTTCGGCGTAGTGTATTTAGTGTGAAATATACAAAAAAAAAAAAATTCACTTTACTAGAAAATTCACTCATTTTAAAGGTATAATTACATTTATTTGATGTAATTATACCTTTCGTTGGATTGTATTATTATATAGCTCTCTTTTCTGCATGGCAGCGTTTTCATTGACATGTTATTATTTTCAACTGTCAAACGGAATGTTTTTAATAACGTTACAACTATACTTTCTCTATTTTAATTTTGCAAGCTGAAGGAACTTTTTGGCCCATTAAGCTCATTATCAACGACATAAATTAAAAGGGCTGTTTATAGCATTATCAATGTAATGAATACGAAATTTAGTAAGGTACATTGCAAGGGAAGACTGAGTCCTCTCGAAAGGCTCATACCTTAGATTTTCAGAGAGCGCGAGTCAGTGCCGGATTGAAGTTTCATGGACCCTAGGCCGAAAGGATAAAATGGGCCCCCACAGGCTTACACAAGGGTGTTGAAAGGGGTGGTAACCCCCCCAATTTCAATGAAATTTTGTATATATACATATGAATATATGGACTTAATTTTTAATACTATATACAGTAGAACTTAGCTAAAGTGACCACTTTTGGGAGTGGACTGCAATGATTCCTATAGACAGGTGGTCGCTATACACGACAAACTTCGGTGTAGGCTAGACTAAGTCTCTACAAGTTTCCTGTTATAAGAAATGGTAACTTTATTCAGATGGTCACTTTACCAAATTCCGCTGTACGCTTCGACAGAATTTAAAAAATGCGAGACAATACACATATCCTTACAACAAAAATGTTACAACTAAAAAAATCTCAAATTTTCACGAAACGCAAACTGTTTCTGGCTGAATTTGAGGGATTTTGTGTTCATCTAATGATTTCAATCCGAAAACATCAGATGAGGCAAAATTTGCTTCAGTTATTAAACCAAACCCCTTGTTATTACGATTTTTTGAGTTATAACGGTTTATGAGATTCTTTCAAGATTTGTGTGATGTACTATTTTGAGTTATAAAGTTTTCGTTGATCAGTTTTTGACATTTTACTGATGCCGGGGAAAAACTAAAAATGGGAAATTCTATTTTGAAAAGAAGAAAGCTAGACGTCATGTTTTCCATTTAAATACCAGTGTTCGATGGGCTTTTATTTTTTGTTAAAATTAAAATTTATTTCAATAAAATTGAATTTGATTTATTATATACCATGAAGAGATAATACTTCAATATAAGTTAATATTATTATTTAATGTTTATGTCTCAATTTATGAGTTTGTTTTTCAACATATTTGTTGTCAATACAAAAGTTTTGCGTACATTGAATGTAACAATTTTTATATTCCTACAACTGATTGAGGAGACGGGTAGGAAGGAGCGGTAAAAAGTTCACATGAAATGCTGTAAGGCAGGGGTCTTCAACCTTTTTCAGTCCAAGGGCCAATTTTTCTTATTCTTGTCAGCTGGCGGGCGGCACTACTGTACCGGCAATATTAAGACTGGACGAAGGCAGATCTGGTGGGTGCGTAGGGGGTGATTCGTTTTTTTTAGATCTCTATATTGCCCTCCCCGGAAACTATTTTCTGGATTCGCCGCTGGAACCGATTATACATATATTACAATATAAAATACGTATGGAAGCAAAAAAAATTTACAATACTTTTAGTTATTAATATATAAAGCGAAATCAAACCTTATAGTGATATTTTTGGCACTGTTTATTTTTAACAAGCCTGTCAATATCCGGTCTTATTTTTGATATTACAATCCTAAAAGTGTTTCCAAGGTGGACGTCAGTTATTCTGGTCCTAACTTTTGATTTTATTAATTTTATTCTGGAAAAAGAGCTCCCGAACAGTGATATCGTTTACAGAGCATGCAGTCGGATGGTTGGGAAGATGTTCTTACCGATTTATTTAGAATAGAATTCATTGAGTGGTAAGTTGAATTTTATTTTAAAATAACTGTTGCACTGCAAAACAATAAAATTACATTTAATATCGATATACGCAAGAAAATTAATGTAAAACATGGTTGAGAGAAGACCGCGTGTTATTTTAGTTCTCCAGCATTTCAAGATATTTTAGGCCTGGAAATCGATAACTTTTTTTTTTTTTTGCATTTTTGGCTTTTTCTGTTTTTAGGCATTTTAGGATGATTTTCCTTTGTTTTAGGTCATCCCTGCAAATCACAAGCCTCAACCGTTGTTTTATATTAAATATTTTACGAATTTCAAAGTTCAAATAAAAGTTAATCATTCAACCATCTGTCATCTATTTGAGAAATTTTTTACTCTTTTGCGGCCGACCGGAGTGGAACGTACCGTTTTACCTTTTTTCAACGGATGCTACACCAGACATATTAAAAGCTGGGAAAACAAATCTTTTTATCCAAAGCTAGTGCATGCCACTTGGCTTGATCACTACTTTGATAGGGTTGCTGAGGAAATTCAGGCAAATTATCTGGATGTAGACAGACGTTTCTAAAGTTAACATTTTTTTCTTGAAATCTCTTTATCTTACAGAAACCTTTAAAACGCAAGCTCATAATTTAACTTTACCACCAAATCCTTTGGCAACGCGTTAGGGAACATGGTTGGATATTTAATAGATGCATATTTATTACAGCGAAAATTTTGATACCGTAAAGATGACAATAAATGATTTTCAGCTAGAGAAGTTAGCATCTATACAATTTTTACAATGCCTGTTCTCGTAGGAAATAGTGGAAGGAAATTTGGCATATATAATAACAAATTTCAGCAATTTAACTTCCATTAAGGGCTCAGGAGCACAGATTGAAACTCGTTGACTCAACTGGTTACATCGATAAATATATCGGTTACATCGATAAATAAAGCGAAGTACTCAAATTGGCCAAGGGGAAGGCTGGACACCCTATTGTTACAAAATTAAACATTGTTGTAGGAAAAATAAACCTCTGGGTTTCAGACTTTGAAAATAAAATTCAGGTATTCTAACTAGAGTGGTAATTGATAATGAATTTTCCATAAAAATGAACGTGTTTTCTTCAAATGTTGTCCAATAACTTACGTAAATCTCTTTCTGTGAGTCGTTGTACCAATATATGTAAGCTTTGTGAAGAGCTTTTCAAGGCATAAGAATCTGCTTTCAGAAAATATAATAGACTTTTGACAATGTTACGCATAAAAAAACGCATAATTATTCAATGCAAATTTCATGTTCTTGCAAGTGATTAGATTACACAACATTAAAATTCATTTATAACAGGTATTTACTTCCTTTTCTTCTGATTATCATGGTGAAAGAATGGAAATTCTAGTCTATGAATTGTCTAAAATTGTAGTTATTTAATTTACAGCTTGGGAAAAATATAATACAAATTGTTTTGGGGGTTTTTTTTTTCAATATTAAGGGCATTTTTTCATCTTTTAACGGCATTTTTTAGGAATTTTAGGTCATCAAAATCCGTGCCCTATTTATTACTAAATGTAAAAACGTGAACAGAATAAAATAAAACACATAGACATAAAATTCATTGGGAACAAGGAGTGCATTTTTGTGTGAAACAATTTGTATTTTTTCATGAGCCAACGGACTGCGGGTTGAAGACTCCCTGCTATAATGGCAAGCTTGACAAACATGGCGCCAGGACTCGCTCGGGAGCGTGCTTACGGCGATAGCGGCCCTCAAAAATGTTTTAACATAACACAACGATTAAAAACGAAACTGACCGGAGTTTAATAAAGTTTTTCATTGATCCAAACGCCAAAAGTAAAGAGAAGATAATGAAGTTAAATTAAAAATAGACATGTTTAAACAAAATTAGCTAAGGATATACCAATCACTTGATATTTCTTGCTTAACTTCGATGTTTGTGGATAAATGAAATAGTTTTATTTAGGTCCACTGCCACATTATAAATACAAAGAAAAGCCAGTACAGTATAATTATACATTTCTGCTTCTCAGAACTTTGCGAGAAGAATACCGTTTTGTCTAGCTTTATTGTACAATGTAAAGCCCTTCTTAACGGACACCTCGTTTTAATGGTCAAGTAAACATCCACTGGC
>QLNU02000129.1:0-12992 GCA_006491805.2 Dysdera silvatica | reverse complement strand
TATGTGTGAAAGCGGATAGACCCCCCAATCCTGCAGTGGATTGAAAATGGTTTTTGATGATGATGATATAAATTTATATTTATAAATGCTATATATTAAAAATAGTAATAAATTTAAGAAAGACGTAACGTGTAATGTACCTATATATAGCCGAACTCGCTTACAAAGAATTTGAATTACCCGTTCTTAAGCTTGGGTGATTTCTTCATTTGCTATTTTAACATCGTGCAACCTTGCGTATGTAAATTTCTTCCCTGGTACTTTGTATCTTAAATCTTACTTCTATAGGAAAAAAAAAAGATTAACTGGATGATATACTTGCATTCCGACAACTGCTTCGATAAAAATGGTTTTCACAAAAAATGTTTTTCATTATAAATGATTAGAATAACGCAGATGAATATTAAAAGAAGTTCATAGCATATGGGAAAACTTAAATATATACGAAGCTTTGATATATGCGTGTTAGGTATAAGCAGGTCTAAAGCCGGATTTAAGTCATGGGTAAAGCCAAGGTATTTTGGGACACGTTTAAAATTTGAAAAAGAATGATGTTTATATCATATTAAAACTAATAAATTATATCATTTTAATCTTGTGTGTTTTTGCAAAAAATATGTTGTATTATTTAACTTACAGTACCGAAATTGAAAAAACATTGAAAACCCCGTTACGGAAGGATATTATTTCATGTTTTTTCTGTCCTTCCGTAACGACATGCATTTTTCAAAGCGCATTTCTTTTATACTGTAGGAAAATTTTTATACCATTTCAGTTAAAAGTGGTATTAGGCCCTTTTCTTAAAATGGCTTACGAAAAACACTTCAGTTAAATATTTTGAAATTGTAGAAAACGTTAACCATGAATGTCGTCCTTCCGTAAGATTTTGAATACCATGGCTTTACTCTCATATGGCGTCCGGTGCGAGCTCAGAATTTAGCGCCCACTTCCTGTTAAATATTAATTATTTTCAAAATAATTCCTTTTGTGGCACTTATATGATAATAATAAGTGCTTAGATGATCAAATTGTGTTTGGCCGGATTTGCATTTTGGGGTCTTTATGAGAGTTTGTCGCCCCTCCCCCTCTTGAATTGGTATCCAGTGCAACGGCGCCGATCTCACCTCCTTTAATAATAATAATAATAATAATAAATTTATTAAAACACAACAGGTTATAAATATTCTTACGTTGGGAGTAAAACAATCCACATTACAGAGTGGATTTAACTGTACCTATGCCACTTTCTCTCAAAACGGGGATGCAGTGTTTCAGCTCAACCCTTAGTAAACGTTGGAGTAATAAAGAATATAATGTACATATAGCTTAAATGCACTGGCTTCCTAAAGTTAAGCACGCAAAGAAATTTTCAATTTTCGAAAGCGTATTTGTATTTGAGTGGCTAAAAATCAATGCGTCAGTTTGCAAATATCGTTGGTTACAGCCAATCACTATTGACTGTTTGAATAAATGCTAATTAGGAAGTCCTTGAAGAAAAATAGAAAACTAAGTAAGCCAATAGTAATTACATCTGTTATTAAAGAGTTTGTCGATATGAGGAAAGAATCAATTCCGGCACTAGTTCCCGGCGGGGGCGGTGGCACATTGGGCTTCCTTTTTCTTCGTTTCATTTTTCCCCCTCTTCTTTATCTCATCACCGAGGTTATTTCTTTAGTTGCTGCCTCTGATTTTTCCTTGCATCAATGGGTTGGTTTTAATCTGTTTAATTGCCTATTTCTGCCCCACTTTTCGCTATTTTCTTCCCCAACGCTTTTTCTTGTAATGGCCGGGTGGCTGCTTCCAAAGAATGCATCGAAGTTTCGGCAGTACGTTTTTCATCCCGGGATCCGTGGCTGCCTCTGCCTATCCTTTCCGTCTGCGTTCGTCCTTGCCGTCAATGAAGCCTCCGTTCTTTCTTTTCTTTTGTTCTGCCCTTTGCCTGTCTTTTGGTGCCTTCAAGCCTCCTTGCCTTCTTCTCCGTGTCCGCTCATTCCTGCTGTCTAACCAGACAGCAGGAATGAATGATTCTTATTGTTGTTATTGTTGAAGACACCAGCATTCTGAAGGAATTGAGGTAGTACATTTAAATTCTGATACACATTTTTTATGACTTTTGTAGAATTACTTTTGATGATATACGTGTTTCTATGGCTGAAAGAAGAAAATAAGCTACCGGACACATGGAACCAGGTCAGTCAATTAAAGATGTTGCTATTTTCTTTGACGTTGATCATTAGGTAATTGTTCGATTATGGAAACAATTCCAAACAAGTCAAACAGTTGTCCGAAGACCTGTGTTCTGTCGTCCAAGGATAACAACCCCTTTTGCTGATCGGCATATTGTAATAGTAGTCAAGCAGAATCGACGAGCGACCTTCACGGCTGTTACGTCCAGGATTGCAGCGGCACTTAATAAAACAATATCTTCCAGTACTGTACGCCCAAGTCTCCACATGAAGGGACTATACGCTCAAGCACCACTTTTTTGTGTTCCACTAAACGTCCAAGCCAGAAGGAAGAGATTAAAGTGGTGTAATCAACATACTAATTTGACTGTCTTAGATTGGTGCAATATCCTGTTCTCAGACGAATAATGTTTGCGTGAAGGTCTGGGGTGGTGACATATCCTATTAATGTATGGTTGCTTTTAAACATCACTTTTTCAATGACCCAAATGTGACGTCAGCATACGTTCTTTTGTAAAAAAAAAGCACCATGAAGGAATTATGTGTTTCTATTGAAATTAAATGTACATCCTGCACATACATATGTAAGAAAATGATAAAAAATTTAAGGCCGTAGGCCCCATCAAGAGTAAGAAATTGCACATCGAATATTCATATCAATAGTTGGTGAAACTTCCCCTAAGGAGAGATAAAGAGTCCTAATGGCATCCTGCTACACATTCTATCAGGAATTCCTTACTTGTTGCTCCAACTCTGCGACATTTTGTGGTGCCCGATTCCAGCGGCCTAACATGTCCCATACGGGTTTGATTGGCGGAAGGTCTGGTGAATTTGCTCACCAAGTACGAGCATCAACAGAACGAAGGCAGCTCACAGATATGCGAGCAGCATGGGGCGTGTCATTTTCTTGTTATAAAATGGCCACCAGGCTGTCGTGTCATGAAGAGTAACGCAAATGGCGGCAGGATATCATTAACATATCGTTGAGTTGTTAAAGTTGGACGTAGGATGACTAGGAGCGTCCTGCTGTCGTACGAGATAGCACCCCACACCATTACGCTAGGGGTAATCACTGTATGCCTTTGTAAAACAAAGGCTGGTTGGAACCGCTGACCCTGACACCTCCACACACGGATCTCATGGTCATCTGCTCCAAGACCGAAGCGGGATTCATCGCTGAACGCTATGCGATGCCAATCTGCTGGAAGCCATGATGATCAGCTACGTCGCCCCTCCAGACGGCTCTTTCGATGGTGTGGGATTAAAGGCAGACATCTTGAGGGCCACTGTGAGTGTAACTCCACTTCAGCTTAGCGTCGCAGAGGTGGTATGGAAGAAACTGTAGCGGGATGGATATCGAACAATGATGCCATTGGATCAGCACGGGCCTGTCATAAAACCAACCGGCCTTGCTTTGATTTGTGCACCTTGGTCTTCCAGATTTCCTCGCAGCAACCATTGCTTCCAACACCTTTACATATCAGTCTCCGCACGATGCACGTGGCGGCCTAGTGCTCGGTAGGACTGGCCAGCTATAAGCATCCCGACTATACGACCACGTTTAAAGGCGTCCAATCGCCTATAAGATCTTCAACAATGTGGTAACGGCATTACTGGTTACATCTCCAGGAAACTGCAACGCCGACAACGAGAAAAAGTAAACCATCTGCAATTTTTGCCTATTTTATACGATGCTAGTGGCGCAGCAGAAATACGCTCTATGATCGAAGTTAATACTCATTGGCTTTGGAAATTTAATCATTTGCATGTTCGGTCTAAAGGAATTCGCAAACGAAATTTCAAGAAGACCGGAATGCTTTATAGGGGTGCTTTTTTTTTTTTCAAAAGAGTGTATAACTTACGAAAAGTAAACATTGTTTCATTTTTATACATAATCCTTGTTTCTTGTAATACATAAACACATTCGGTACCTTCATGTTCAATTTTGTGTTAGTCAAAGCTTTACTTTTCCATTTCTGTTGACCTTACCGTCGAGTGCTAAATTTTTGGAAGCCAGTGTACATTTACGTTACATTTTTACATTTACTACTTTAAAAGGAATTCCTTGGCCTCACAAAGTTTGCGCTTTAGTGTTAATATTGAAAAGGATTAAGGATTATTTTTAAAACACTTCAACAACACGACAAAAAATGTGAGCGGAGACAACACTAAAGCTTAATTAGATGTAAAGAAGTCCTAAGTGGGTAAAGAGAATAAAGAAAAATGAATTATGCACTGGATACCACGGTGCATTTAGGGTTCATAAGGTTTCTCTGAATGATTCAGAATTTGGTAATTTTGAATAATTTTTTTCTTGAAGTTTCCTTTTTGGCCAAAGGTTATAAAATGCACGGCCTGCTGCCGCCAAGGTGATGAGGCACCTTTTGCATTCCCTACAAAAGCGGTTCTGATTTAGAGGCCCAGTACGCTGCATAAATCAACTCGTTATGATAAAAATGAAATATAAATTACTTACTTTACATTTCTCAAATTTTTGATTTCCAGTTGGAAATTTAAAAAACAATAAATAAATGCATGCTCCTTATTCGAACTTCCACATGTTATATTCTGTATTTTTTCATAATTCTGTTAGTTTTAGTATAGACGCATTATAAAACAAATTGAAGCGTTGCTTAAAAAAAGTTAGTAATCTGAAATTATTATGACTGTATGATGTTTCGCGGAATATTTCTATAATTATAGAAAAAATTATCAACATATATTTCGCTTTGAATAATCTTATATTATTTTTGTATTCCGCAGGTTTAGCAGTTACGACGCCATGCTGGTTATCTAAAAATTCTTGTTTCACATCTAGTTCGTTTTATCACTATTATCTGCAATCACTTTGAACGGGGACGAAGGATCGACGTTCGTGAAGGAGGGTTTTCGTATCATGCAATAGCAGCTCTCATACGGCGTAACAGCAGCACAGTGATGCGAGTGTGGAAGCAGTGGGTTCAAGAGAACCAGACAACTCGGAAATCAGGGAGTGGACGCCGAAAGGTGACATCAGCACGGGATGATAGACACCTGGTCCACATGGCGGTGACGGACCGTTTTGCTTCATCTGGACAGTTAGCAGAACGTTGGTGCATTCCTACAGGTGTATCATTGTGTGCTTTATGAATTCGTCGGCATCTACTGCACTGTGGACTGCATGCAAGAGTTCCTTTATACAAGATTCCCCTGCCGCAAAACCATCGGTGCCTGTGGCTACAATGGGCTCATGGACATAGAGAAGGGCGTGCTTATTGGAAACAAGTGGTGTTTTCTGGTGAATCCCGCTTTACTTTGGGGTACACTGATGGCCGCATCCGTGTTAGATGCTCTACCGGTGAACGCCACCTTCTGGAGTGCGTTGTCCAACGTCACAATGGACGAACCCCCAGCATTATGGTCTGGGGTGCGATTGCGTATCTTGGACGATCTCAGCTGCTACGAATCGTGGGTAATATTAACAGAAACCGGTATATCAATGAAGTTCTGCAGACTGAAGTTGTTCACTTCCTTCTTGGCGTTCCGGAGCTGTATTTCAACAGGACAATGCCCGTCCACATATTGCCAGGAATGTTCAATACTTCTTTTCGCCACAACAGATACAGCTTCTTCCTTGGCCTGCCTATTCGCCGGATATGTCGCCAATTGAACATGTGTGGGATTTTGTTGGTCGGCGTCTCGCTCGTGATCCTCGTCTCATAGCTGTTACAGATGAATTTTGGGGTCGCATACGAGCTATCTGGAATGCTCTTCCTCAGGCACACATTCAACATATGTTTGATTCCATGCCACGTCGTATAGCATCACTTATTGCAACGCGTGGTGGCTTCACCAAATACTGATTTTCCACATGCAATATTATTTTTTTGCTTTGTAATTTTAATCTTTTATTTGTATGAATACAGCTCGTTTGTACAATAAATTTCATTCAATTCGGACAAGTCCTTCATGGTGTTGCAATTTTTAAAAACATATGTATATTTTAAATAGTATTCCATATAGAGAAAAACGTGTGCGAAACAGATTCGAAGAAATGATAATCAAGTGATTATAATAGATTATATTTTCGCAAAAATTTCATCTGTAATCATAACCGAATGTTTTGAAGTAGCTGTAGTTTGAAATATAATCCTAATCGCATCTTTAAATGTCATTTAATCATAATTATTCCTTGAAATTCTTGAGTAATCGTAATTATAATCGCTATGATTATAATCGTAATAGCGTAATAGCCATGATTATAATCGTAGTCATAATCGAAAATGAAACTTGACTGCAATAGAAATCAAACCCTTAACATGAGTTTTGATACGTAGGTAATTGTAATCGTAATCATAATCCTACGATGGAAATCGCAATCACATCAACAGATTGTAATCGATCCCAAGTTTGGTGTTAGTAGATAAATAAATAGTCGTAAATAAATAAATGAAATGCATTCCGAAACATGCTAGTTTTTATAGTAAGAGAAAAATTACTAATGACTGCAAACCTTACTAACTTTACTTACGAATACATATTTTTTTACATCACTAGTTCCAGTTTTACCTTTTAAGTGTGCTGTTCTTGAAAACGGGGAGGGCTATCTTTCTCACCTATTACTTCTATTTCTTTTATTGCAAGAGGCGAGGCTTAGTAACTTGTTTTGTTAGTGGTATTCGTTGAGAAAGGTGTGGTCCAATTTTTCTATGATTGGCTGGATTTCAATTCTTAATAACTGCAGAAATGTGGATTCCTCGGCATTTTCGCATTAACATATTTTGCTTAGAATATTGCAATGGGAATCGCGTTATATACTTTTCTTCCGGGCGTTAACAGACACCTTGTATATAGCTATTGTATTTTTACTTATTTTTAGTCGATAAAAAATAGACATTTAAGTAACTATTCATTGCAAATCTAATGCTAGTTGCTTTTGATGAAAAATCGTTATTTGTATATTAGTATAATATAAAGGAATAATTCACAAAAAGTCTGCAGTAAAAGAAGCTAAATACAGACAATAACTTATAGCTACTGTGGAGGGGATTAATATATCAAATGCGAAATTATAAAACTGGGATAAAAATTTTAATATTACAAAAATATATAACAACTATGGAAAATATAATTTCTATCATTTTAAAAAACAAAGTAAGTATTCTTTTATTCATTAACTAATACGAATACCTTTATAATTATTGACTTTATATGAATTATATATATGGATACAAACATCAGTTAAATTTAAATACAAGGGCTATTTTTTAAGTAAGGTCCGTTTTGCAGTAAAAACGAAGTAAATATATTTTTTTCAAAAAAAGTATTAATTTCCTGAATTCACATACAATTTTCTATTTTTCTACATAATTTCCTTGCCGATTGAAACATTTGTCGTAACGATCTACCAGTTTGTGGATACCGTTGTTATAGAACTCTGCCTCCCGTAATAATAGCCAGTTACTCACAGTCGTTTTCACTTCTTCATCATCGGGCATGCAGAATTTCAAACAGCATTCACAAACGGACCTTACTTAAAAAGTAACCCTGATATAAACATAAATAATAATATAATATTTATAAATGCAAACGTGATTTGAATCGTAGCAAAATGTAACACTTGTGATCATTCTGAGCGGTCAATTTACATGATAATAATAGTAGTAATAATAATATTTATAACGAAACAGTACAGAGTTTTACCAGGAGATTCCATAACAAACAATTATTCCGACACTGGTACTATTGTCCCCTTTGTCAAGTGAAGGCATTCTGCCTTCACATAATAAATGCCACTTGACCTTAGTCAACTTCTCCCTTTGTCAAGTGAAGGTATTCTGCCTTCACTTGATAAAAGGAGCAGTTGACTCCCGAAACGTCGTGTTTTTATACCTTCAGCCAGTGTCGAAGTGACTGTTTGTTAATAATATTTATTTTCTTGTACTATACATTTTACAAATTTCAATCTTACTATTTCACAATTTTACATGAAGGTATACATTTGTTGCAATGTTATTTTACAACGTAACCTTAAACGCTAAAATTGTCGAGTAATTGATTTTTTAATTTATTTTTATGTATATTATTCGATTTACACTTTTAACTTTAATCTAACATAATCCAGTACAATAAAACCTCGATTACCTGTCAGACAAGTAACCAGAGTCTTGACGGGTAATTGAAAAGACGGTTAAGCGAGAGAGGGGAATATATTTTATTAAATTATACATTTAAAAAAAATTACATCGTTAAACTCGTTGAAGGCACAAACGAAGTTTATTTGAATTAAGAGAACTTGCATTTAATGAAACACGGATATAAAACATTACATACCTGTGTGTAAAATTATTGTCCTTGGTTGAAAAACGCATTTTTTTTATTTATTTAAGCATCCTGCGTAATTTTTCGGTTGCCATGTCCCGTGCTATTCAGAGCAGTGATAGCTGAGTAGCATCTACTTCAGTCTGCTGTTCAAACCAGTTAATGAAATCTTAAAGCATATATTCTGTTTCAGCATGGGTGATGGTTTTTGCAGGTTTTCCAGTCTCCTATACACTTTTGTAGTTTTCTTTAAGATCATTGGGGTTTAACATTTACTGGATGAGTTCGTCGTCACTTAGGAACTGAAAACCTGCTTCAAGTTTGTTAATTCCATCCACTCAACAACACCGTTAATTTCAATGTTTTCTCTTGCAGGTAGAGCCTCACAAATGTGTAAAATTGTCTCATTGTCAATGTTAACGGAGCGGCGCTAATTTGAACTTGATGTTGACGGTTAAGCGAGAAAGAGGGTAAATTGGGAGATGGATAATCGAGGTTCCACTGTATTTTATTCCCATATAGTTTATACCTTGTCATACTTTTGTAGTAATACATTTTATTGCATGTATTTATTTTGAGATCTTGTGTTATATAGACTCTGATATTCTCGAAATATAATAAATTAATTATTTTTATTTAGCTTAATTCTATCGTACATATATTTTATTATTTTTAATTTGCATATATCCTGTATTTCTAATAATTTATATTTTTTCTTATTTGTTGAGTTTGTTAATTATTATGTGTTTTCATTTTAATTATTATTTTATTGAATATGTTATTTATTACGTGTTTTCATTTTAATTATTATTCTATTTAATATGTTATTTATTTCATTTTTATTTGTGTTATTTCATTTTCCCCATATATTTGTACCATAGTTTAAATGACAATTTATTAGTAAATGATATAAGTTTAATTTAGTATCAATTGTTTATATATTATTTAATTTTTGTATTGTTCCAGCTCCTTTACGTATTTTTTCAATTATTTCTGTTATATATTAATCCTATGGGAGATTTTCTCTTATATTTATTCCCAGAAGTTATTAAAGTAAAGGAAATGTGATCGACTTAAATTTTTAAAGACTTCCACACGAAATTAGCTCACCCGCACTTTAATACCGAACGGTTCGATCCGCTTCTCGGATTCAATATCCTATCTGAAATTGATTCGAGAAGAAGAGTTTTCTCAGCGGTGTGTTATGATGGTATTCAAATATCATTTGGACCGTGAGGGTGAAAATATTTGCCTTGCCTTATTTCCGGCTTAATTGACATTTCTGTATAAAAGACACTCACTTTGGCACCTCAAAATATCTATCTTTATTTCCAAAGAATGAGCATCATGACCTCCCAGGCTCTTCCACTTGCTGTTTCTATGTTTTTGGTTGCTGTCCTACCTCATTTTGGAAATTGCCTGACAGCAAACGTTTCCACTTCTGGACCTCAGATACCACCGACGAACTGCAAATCTGAATGTAAGTTCTGTGTGGTAATTTCATGCATTTCTAATATCTTTCCTTTCGCGTTCTGTCTTTTAATGACGCAGATACAAAGTAGTTTTAATTTAGGCTTAGAATATTTTAAAGAATGTTATAGGCACTAAATTAAATGATCAGAAACGTGTTTTCTACGGAAGTTTGTTTCAAATATATTTCAAGGGAACGATATCAATTGATATTATACAAATTAAAGTAAATATTTACAAGGTATTTTTTAACCTAAAGTTTATATTTCTTCCTATTTGTGATAACTTTTAAAGACCAACCAATTTCTTGATAATGGTGACAAATAAGCTACCGAGTAATGAGAAATGGAGGCTTTGCCTTTAGTAAATACTTGCAATTTCTGAAACTGATAGTTCTCCGTCATTCTCTTTTTTGCATCCTTGAATCAACATATTTTTTAATAAACATTTTGTATTTATTTATTATTTCTTAAACATAATTTCACATTTCGTTCCACTTTCTTCTCGTTTCTCTTTTTATTCCATGTCTTTTTTTGTGTTTATCTACCTTTTATTCTGTTCTTTCATCCTTCCTTTCCTCTCGTGTTCTCTACTCTAATATAAATCAGTATAAAAATTTTAATTTTTATTAAAAGCCTGGTCAATATTTATATATAATTTTGAAACTAAACCATATCCCAAAAAAGTAAAAAAAACAAACATGAAAAAGTAATAATCAAAGGAAATGTGTAAGCAAGTAATCTTTTGAAATATTTTACGTGATACTCTTTTTTATACACTGTTTCCAGAATAGAAATGCTGCTTGTTTATTTCGCAGGCTTTCTGAACTCTTGTCACTTAGAATAGCAAGAAAAGAAATCTTAAGTTCAGTTTTTAGAATTAACAAAATGCAAAATGGTTTCCTTCTATATAATGTTTTCCATGTGTGCATAATTTCAATCTCCGTATCTGACAGCATATAGTGTATATTTATAATTTCACATTTTATACTTGGCAACAGAATGCGTAATTGTTTTCCGGATTCTAAAATCAAATCAGTCATCAATTTACCATCGACGTGCGCACACGTACCACGAAGGCTCAGTAAAAAAAAAGGCGTTTGTCTGTTTGTCTGAATTTTTTATGGCGCAAGAGCATCTAGGCTCTATTGCGCCAGAAACAAAAAAGGCGTACTGGATTCTTTTAACCATATATAATTCGAATTAATTTATTTATTGTCGTGTATTACTTAATTAACCTGAACATTTAAAGCATTAATAAATATTAATTTAGATGGATAGTATTGCTGAATTTCTTCAATATTTATATATTCAACACAACGAAATTAGAATATGCTTTATGCGAAAAGACAAAACACTTTTTATAATGAACGCTAAAAAGATAATTTATATAAACTGATATAAATCAAAATATGTAGCCCACTTTGTGGGGCTTCAGGTTGAGGGAATTTATTCTAATATAACTGGCTAACGTTTTTGATTTAAGAAAGCGACAGGTTTCTTTGTCGGTCAGACAAGACGTTAGCGGAAGGAAGAAATTGCGATAAGGGGCAATTTTGCTTCTACTTCTGCGCATGTGCTTGGAGTTTGAAAAAATTCCAAGCAGTGTTTCCATCTAATAGTAGTTATTGGCTAGAAAAGTACAACGTGACGAGAAGAGGAAATAGCTTAGAGGAGGTATTTTAGAAGAGATATTTTAGAAGAGGTATTTTAAAGGAAGTATTTTAGAGAAGGTATTTAAAAGAAGTATTTTAAAGGAGGTTTTTTTAGAGGAAGTATCTTAAAAGAGGTTTTTTGTAAGAGGTATTTTAGAAGAAGTATCTTAGAAAAGCTACTTTAGAGGAGGTATTTTAGAAGAGGTAATTCAAAGCAGTAAAGTATACAGCTTTAAAGAAAAGAAAATTGAAGGAGGTATTTAAGGACTGTGAATTATGGTAGCAATGGACCGTTTTAGAGAATCTAGCGGCTAGATACTAGTAGATTTAGCTAATTTATAGCGTGTTTTGGCATTATTAGTACCTAAGGAGCAACGTGCTTGCATTTACAAAGTCCATGCATATGCGCAGAAGGGGGGGGGGTCAAATTGCTCCTTTCCATAGTTTCTTCCTTCCCCTATAAGCTTCTGTCAGCCAGCGATGTACTCTATAATTGTACTTAATTGCAGGAAATTCAAATGCTGTTTGCAGCGTTATGTATGATATCTTCATTTGTATTTACATTTTTTATATTGCAAAGGTAAGCCGTTGGCTTATCAAGTGTCTTTAATTTCATTGGCATGTTTTTATTACGCAAATGAAATTATACAACAACTGTAATACTTCAACTTTAAATAGGCTCGAAGATTACTTTACTAATGAAGACTTGTGGCTGTGATAATGAAATCAATGTGAGTGAGAATAGATTTTATGTATAAATGTTAAAATAATCTGGTACTCATAGTTTAAAGATAATCGACAGAATATAAAAATCATAATTCAAGACCCTGCTTAGAAGGCAGAGTACAATGAGTTCGTGATGAGATGGATGGTGATCATATGAGTTTTTAAATCTTAAATGGAGCACGTCGTTATTGAACTTAAAATTTCTACACAGATATGAGTAGGAGATCAATGTAGTTGATTGTTTCATATGTAAAGATAATAAAGCACATATTTGCTTCTGTTAGTTTTGGAGCTCTTAAAATGATGTCCCATTTTAAATACAACCCAATCAGTTCTTAAGAAATTTCATGTACTTGGATATTGATTATATTTATTCACCTTTCCTTCCCTATACTGTAGATTATCGTGTGCATGGTATGATTTGTAAATTGTCCTTATGTTTGGAAAGCCAGTGTGATGATTTTGCTTTGATAAAAACTTCACGTTTTTAGGTCATTACATTTTTAGTATTTTTTAAGCAATTTACGTATTATAATTAATATATAATATTTTTATGATATAATTTACAGGAACCACACTGTCCAAACTCAAACTATTTCCCGACCCTGAATAGATATGATTTTCTTATGCTTGCAAACGGAATTTTTCGAGGTGAG
>QLNU02000118.1:0-7500 GCA_006491805.2 Dysdera silvatica | reverse complement strand
ATTCAAACAACGTATTAATCGGACAAATAATTTTCTATGTTAAGTATTTTGGGCCCGTGAATTGCTGTTTTAGGATCCTAAATTTTCAGAGGACACGATCTTCTCAATTATTCGTACTCCCACAACCTCTTTAATCCGCATATTACTTAGATCGTTTTCATTTATAGTATTTTAAAAACATCCGCGGTTCCAGTGAGAGCAAGCAACACGTGCAGTTTGATTTCTGGCGTTGTTGGCGACCCAAAACGTTTTTATGGACAGAAAGAATGCGTGAAAACTGGATTTGGAGTGGAAAGACGACCGTTTTGGGGGAGGGTGTGGAGAAGGCGAATGCAAAAACGGCCTGGAAAAAGGAATTGAGAAATGAGGAGATTTGGATTTTGGCAACTTTCGACGACGTCACGGACGAGCTAATTAATTATGCGAAAAATTAGAAAGACCCAAACGGTCCTAACTTTTGATTGAGTGGATGAAATAGAATTCTGTTCTTTGTCCGTGGCGTAGAAAAGTAGGAAGAAGCGTATAAAAAAAGAATGGCATCTGTATGAGGTGTTGAGACGGAATGAGAAACGGAAACGCGATATATGCATGTTAAAACAGCTCATTAAATATGTGGAAATTTGGGAAGCCCGAAACGGTCCTAACTTTTGAAGGAGTGGATGAAATGAAGTTCTGTTTTTTGTAGGAGGTGTGGAAAATTAGGGAGAAGGGTGTAAAAGGAAGAATCGCTTGCGTACAACGTTTATAGATAGAACGAGAAACGAAAACGTCATCTGTCCATGTTGAAGGAGATACGTGTTCTTGCTTGGGAGTGGCGAGGCAGCAAAGTTTGTTTTTTCAATCGAAAAATCTCGTGGAAGGTGGCTGAGAAGCTTTTTAATAGATACGTTAATGTATCCTGAGTACGACGGAGTTCGTTTTTTATAAATAGCGTTATGAAAGGATGTTTTACTGGGGGGATGGGGAATAATTATGAAAAAGACTGGGTGGGTGAACCGGTCATTCGGAAGGTGGTCTTTTTTGCTGCACGTCGAACGGAGTAAGCGAAAAGTGTATATTTATAAAGTTACACGTGTTGTTGGGAAAAAAAGACGGTGGGTGGTTAAAATAGATATATATGTAATCGCCTATTTCGCCAATTTTCGTACAATAGTACAGCCGAAACCGCGTGCAGTGAAAATCGGTCATAAAGACCTTCAAGGGACCGAGAATAGTCGGTCCTTATAAAAGATTCATTTTTAAAATCCTTGTAGCCTACGGTATTGATAATGAGATTTTTTAAACCTTTTTGGTTTCGAAATCTAAAGAACAATATAATTTATTATAATGGCTTTATTTTTCGTTTGTATTCAAACCTTTTGTGAGCCGCAATTAAAGACGTAGTACTTTTTATGTTTTGAATTGTAAAAAGTACTAAATTTTGTAATGCAGAAAACGTATGTTTTGAATAATATTCATTGCCCTGCAGTGGCGCAGTGTGGTAACGCCTTCTCCAAGTGCGCCGCTAATCCGGGTTCCCCCGTGCAATAAAGGACGCTTACTCAGCAGAGATCTCGTAAGAGATCGCACTGCTCATTGTATGACCTTGAACATGACCTTCTTGACATTCAATGAACGCTTACTCCGCAGAGATCTCGTAAAAGATCGCACTGCTCATTGTATGACCTTGAACCTGACCTTTGAACCTTGATCATGACCTTCGTGACATTCCAGGAATGAATAACGATTTGTTTGCTTGTTTTTTTTTTTGAGGTTCGTTATCCTACGGTATTGATAATAAGATTTATTAAAGTTTTTGGTTTCAAAATCTGAATAAAAACGTCTTTAATTACAATGAGTTTATTTTTCGTTTCTATTAAATCCTATTTATAGCCGCAAGTAAATACGTAACCTTTTATCTTTAAATTTAAATTGTAAAAGCACTGGAGTATGGAATGTATCCTGAGCACAACTAAGTTTCGGTTATTATTAATAGCGTTATGGAATGATGTTTTACGGGGGATATTAAAAAGACCTGTGAACGGGTCACTCGGAAGGTGGTCTTTTGCTGCGCGTCGAACGGGTAAGCGAAAGGGTGTATGTTACCGAGTTACACGTGTTGTTGGAAAAAGGGCAGTTGGGTGGTTAAAATAAATTTTATATGTAATCGCATATTTCGCCAGGTACTACGTATTACAATAGCACAGCCAGAAACCGCCTATACAGTGAAAATCGGTCATAAAGACCTTCAAGGGACCTTGAATAGTCGATCCCTATCACCGATATTCCTCATTAAAGATTTATTTTTAAAAGCCTTGTAGCCTGCGGTATGGATAATGAGATTTTTTAAACCTTTTTGGTTTCGAAATCTAAAGAACAATATAATTTATTATAATGGCTTTATTTTTCGTTTGTATTCAACCCTTTTGTGAGCCGCAAGTAAATACGTAGTACTTTTTATGTTTTACATTTAAAAATTGAAAAAAGCACTGAAGTATGGAATGCAGAAAACATATGTATTGAATAATATTAATTGCCCTGCGGTGGCGCAGTGTGGTAACGCCTTCTCCTAGTGCGCCGCTAATCCGGGTTCCCCCGTGCAATAAAGAACGCTTACTGAGCCGAAATCTCCTTAAAGATCGCACTGCTCACTGTATGACCTTGAACATGGTGACCTTTGAGCCTTGATCGCGGCCTTCGTGACATTCAATGAACGCTTACTCACCAGAATCTCATAAAGATCGCACTGCTCACTGTATGACCTTGAACATGACCTTTGAGCCTTGATCATGACCTTCGTGACATTCAATGAACGCTTACTCCGCTGAGATCTCGTAAAAAGGTCGCGTCACTGTATGACCTTGAACATGACCTTCGTGACATTCAATGAATAAATAACGGTTTGTTTGTTTTTTATGAGGTTCGTTATCGTAAATATTCAGTTTTGACAGTAGTAAAAGTTTCTCGGATATTTGTAAGGCGCATGTATGCGAAAACCACGACAATGCAAAGTTGGTCCTTGACGCGTCCCTTTTCAAACATGCCGTGTCGCGGAAGAGAAAGTGCCGCGTCATCGAAACGAACGATCGAACGAACGAACCCGTAAGCCGCGGAGAGGGAATAAACCGGACTCTGAAAAAGGAACGAGTTACCCCCTCCCACCACTCATCATCGATTTTCGCGCACACTTCCCGTTTTTGGCCCCGTTGTTAAGGCAACCCTGGACGAATCGGAACCAGTTTCTCCGAGATCTTCCGCGCAAGGGCGGGTTGGCGCGCGTCAGCGGAAAGGCGTAAAAACGGCTCCTTTTCATCGGGTGCAATGTCGTCACTATATATGTAGGGGGAGGGTTGTCGAGTGAAAAGCGCGCGTGCTTTCTCGAAGGTGTTCGCTGTTTGGCGACGCCGGCTTGAGGTACGGGGCGTTTTTCGCGCGTTCGGCGACCGGCTGCTCGTAGGCAGTTCGTTCCCTCTCGCCAAGTTCAAATGTCTTCTCGGCATGCCTGCGTTGGGCTCGGTTTTTCGCCGTTGTCCTCGTTGCGGGCGCGTTTGTTTCGTGGAGGGATTCCTGCTTTTGGACTCGACGCTGAGATTGTGAACTCGACGGTCCCGTACTCGCTTTCCGTCCGTGCGGCGTGAAAGAAGTCGTGATGTCGAACCGCAACCGCAGTACGTCGTGATTCCCGACGGAATTTCGTTCGATGCAAGTGCCGTTACGAGGGAGTCCGCCGTCGATTGCGGTACTCCCGTAGACGTCTTGCTTGGCGTTTCCCCCACCCCCCTCACCGTGGGGGGGTGGGTGGAACGCGAAATGCTTTCGGTAGAGAAAGAAAGAAAGCTACCTGGTTGATCCTGCCAGTAGTCATATGCTTGTCTCAAAGATTAAGCCATGCATGTCTAAGTACATGCCTCACTAAGGCGAAACCGCGAATGGCTCATTAAATCAGTTATGGTTCCTTAGATCGTACCTTACTACTTGGATAACTGTGGTAATTCTAGAGCTAATACATGCAGCGGAGCTCCGACCCTCTGGGGACGAGCGCTTTTATTAGACCAAGACCAATCGGACCTCGTGTCCGTTCTTTGTGGCGACTCTGTATAACTTTTGGCTGATCGAATGGTCTCGTCCCGGCGACGCATCTTTCAAGTGTCTGCCTTATCAACTGTCGATGGTAGGTTATGCGCCTACCATGGTCGTAACGGGTAACGGGGAATCAGGGTTCGATTCCGGAGAGGGAGCCTGAGAAACGGCTACCACATCCAAGGAAGGCAGCAGGCGCGCAAATTACCCACTCCCGGCACGGGGAGGTAGTGACGAAAAATAACAATACGGGACTCTTTTGAGACCCCGTAATTGGAATGAGTACACTCTAAATCCTTTAACGAGGATCTATTGGAGGGCAAGTCTGGTGCCAGCAGCCGCGGTAATTCCAGCTCCAATAGCGTATATTAAAGTTGTTGCGGTTAAAAAGCTCGTAGTCGGATCTCAGTTCCAGACGGGCGGTCCGCCTAACGGTGGTTACTGCCTGGCCTGAACAACCAGTCGGTTTCCCTAGATCATCTTCATCGGTTGTCTTGGGTGACCGACACGTTTACTTTGAAAAAATTAGAGTGCTCAAAGCAGGCGTGACGCCTGAATAATGGTGCATGGAATAATGGAATAGGACCTCGGTTCTATTTTGTTGGTTTTCGGAACACGAGGTAATGATTAAGAGGGACAGACGGGGGCATTCGTATTGCGGTGCTAGAGGTGAAATTCTTGGACCACCGCAAGACGAACTACTGCGAAAGCATTTGCCAAGAATGTTTTCATTAATCAAGAACGAAAGTTAGAGGTTCGAAGGCGATCAGATACCGCCCTAGTTCTAACCATAAACGATGCCAACCAGCGATCCGCCTGAGTTCCTCAAATGACTCGGCAGGCAGCTTCCGGGAAACCAAAGTGTTTGGGTTCCGGGGGAAGTATGGTTGCAAAGCTGAAACTTAAAGGAATTGACGGAAGGGCACCACCAGGAGTGGAGCCTGCGGCTTAATTTGACTCAACACGGGAAAACTTACCCGGCCCGGACACTGGAAGGATTGACAGATTAAGAGCTCTTTCTTGATTCAGTGGGTGGTGGTGCATGGCCATTCTTAGTTGGTGGAGCGATTTGTCTGGTTAATTCCGATAACGAACGAGACTCTAGCCTACTAAATAGGCGTTCCGATCCTTTATGTCGGACGTTCTTCTTAGAGGGACAGGCGGCTTTTAGCCGCACGAGACAGAGCAATAACAGGTCTGTGATGCCCTTAGATGTCCGGGGCCGCACGCGCGCTACACTGAAGGAATCAGCGTGTGCTTTCCCTGTCTGGTAGGACTGGGTAACCCGTTAAACCTCCTTCGTGATAGGGATAGGGGCTTGTAATTCTTCCCCTTGAACGAGGAATTCCCAGTAAGCACGAGTCATAAGCTCGTGTTGATTACGTCCCTGCCCTTTGTACACACCGCCCGTCGCTACTACCGATTGAATGATTTAGTGAGGTCTTCGGACTGGCGCTCGTAGCGACCATTGGCCGCGCCGACGTGCCGGAAAGATGACCAAACTTGATCATTTAGAGGAAGTAAAAGTCGTAACAAGGTTTCCGTAGGTGAACCTTCGGAAGGATCATTACCGTACTTTACTTCGACTGACCGACCGCCGGGGCTGCCGTGGGAGGCCTCGTGAGGGTACCTTTGTTTCCCCCGTCGAAACGCGGCGGGGGAGGTGGCTGGCTGGCTTCGGCCGGCCGCTAGGTTCGAAGAGCGTTCGCGTCGAACCGATCGAGACGTGCGCCGCCCTCCCCCACGTGCGCCATGCATGCATACATATCGATCGTCGGGCAGAGTTTCCGAGGAGCAGCGCGGAGCTCCAGGCCGTCACCGCCGTCGAACGGTGCGGCCGGCTCTGTCCGGAGATCTAAAACTCGATTTGTAGCCTTTTTCCGTGCCCCCTTTTTCTCCTCACCGAGAAATTCGCCATTGTCTTGACTGAGTGCCCTACGCGTGCGCACGGGCCGTTTCGAATCGAATTGAAAAAGAAAAATGACTGACAACTCTGAGCAGTGGATCACTCGGCTCACGGGTCGATGAAGAACGCAGCCAGCTGCGAGACTTGGTGTGAATTGCAGGACACATTGAGCACTGATTTTTCGAACGCGCATTGCGGCCTCGGGTCTCGCCCGGGGCCTCGCCTGTCTGAGGGTCGGATGCGACATACCGAGAGGTGAACTTTCCTTCGTTCGTTCGTTCCTTCCTTAATTCCGATCCAAGTTTCGGAAGAGGTAGAACTGGGATCGAAAACCTCACGTGGCCGCTTCGGAGGTGGTAATACGTTACACTCCGTCGGCTCGAGTCTTGGTTCGATGTTGACAGGGAAGACCTCCTTCGGCGTCGTTCTCGACGTGGCCGTGGGAAAGGCGAGTAAGAACCGTTCTTTCTACGACCACGGCTCATCGTTCGAGATGCCGTAGCAGGGGAGATTCTTCGTTCTTTCTCATTTGTCGACCTCAGATCAGACGAGACGACCGCTGAATTTAAGCATATAAATAAGCGGAAAAACCAACGGGGATTCCCTTAGTAACGGCGAGCGAACAGGGAATAGTCCAGCGCCGAATTTCACGTTCGTTCCGGACGTTTGAAAAATGTGGCGTTTAGGAAGTCGCGTGCCGGAGTCGGATTCTGCAGCAAGTCCCCCTGACCGGGGCTGTTATCCAGAGCGGGTGCGAGGCCCATAGTTGCCGAGTCCGCTTCGGATGCGACCTCTTGGGAGTCGGGTTGCTTGGGAGTGCAACCCTAATTGGGTGGTAAACTCCACCTAAGACTAAATACGGCCGTGAGACCGATAGCAAACAAGTACCGTGAGGGAAAGTTGCAAAGAACTTTGAAGAGAGAGTTCAAGAGTACGTGAAACTGCTCAGAGGCAAACGGGTGGGCCCTCGAAATCCTCTGGCGGGGGGATTCAGTTAGGAGAGGCGGAGGTGCCGTGAGGTCGAATTGATCGGACCCTTTCCGGGGCCGCGCCTTCGGTGCGGTCTCCGCTTCACCTGACGCATTTCCTCCCGCACTAAGGACGCTGCAGCCGGTTGGGTAGCTGCGTGAGTCGGCCATGAGGACGAGCGCCGGCAGGTGGCCGGTTGCGTTGCTTCCGCTTCGCGGCCGGTTGTTAGCCAGCTCGTCCGTGGCGCGACACCCGACCGAGGTTGATCGGTTCCCGTACGGGAACTCGCCGTCCCCTTCCCGCTAACCACGTGGGGAGCGGGCGCTCTGGCAGGCGTATCGCGGTGTTGCCACGTCACTCTTCGTAGTGGCCGGTGCTCCGAGGTCGCTGTTGGCCGGAAGCGTCTCGCGGGGGTGCATGAGGCTGGCAGCGAGTAGGTCGGTCACCCACCCGACCCGTCTTGAAACACGGACCAAGGAGTCTAACATGTGCGCGAGTCACTGGGTCTTGATTAGGCCCACAGGCGCAATGAAAGTGAAGGTCGACCTCGACGTCGGCTGTGTTGG
>QLNU02000117.1:0-10055 GCA_006491805.2 Dysdera silvatica | reverse complement strand
ATAATTTATCATCTGCTACTGACTTCAAAAACTATTGACTTGGGAGGAAAACAGGTTATTTATAAATATTTGTTACGACGGTTGAAAAAATGTATAAATTTTTGTTATTATGGTGGAAAAAAAAGAAGTGGAAAAAGACTCCGACGCCAGGGCTACCCAGCCAAGCTGGGTCCTAGGCAGCTGCCTTTTCTGTCTAAGCAGAAGTGTGGCCCTGGTCGTAGCCCCATTAATCAGGGCAGCCACGTGCAGGTGTGCAAGTTGTGCCCCGCACAATGGCACTTCATAAGCGAGGGCATCATTTCATAAAATGATAAATAGTAATTTTTTGTACAGTGCATTAAGATAAATCCTTTCATGCATAAATAATTGAATACAAAGTTAAAATAATTATACGTGTATACCTACTATATATTGGATTTGTATATTAAAGAAATGAAATTTTCTTGAAACTAATTTCATTTCAATTTGCAAATTCAATTGTATGGGGGAGCTGAAATAAAAATTTGCAAAAGGACGCATCTTACACATGCTCTGCCATTAAGTATGACCAAATTGTATATATATAGCACTCTTTTATATATACATGAATATTTTAAATTCAAGTTTTGATATTAGCCACATACACTGAGCTATCTCCAAATCCCTTTAATGTGAAATATTTATAAAATTGTGATAAAGAATAAATCCCTAAGGGCAGTCTATAACTTTATTCCCACGTGATGTGTTTTAGAATCAATTTGTGTCATACGAGACCCGCGAATCCTATATGTTTTGTTCCAGCTTCAAAAATCAAATTATATACATTTACTGTTGGAGTTACGGATGTCTTACGAAAGCAATAACGGTCAAAGACCAGTCAGTTTTCATTTACACACACAGACTCTACCCGGAGCCATAGCCTAGCTGGGGCTATGGTAGCTGAGCCCCGCAGAAAAGCATTTTTTCTCAAAATAAAATATTGCAGACTTTTATTTTAAATTTTTTGTTTTGTATTAAATTGTACATGATAATGGAAATTGTTCTTTGACGATAAAGATGTGTTCAAAATAGCTTTCTATGGTCGATCGTGTTCATACAATATTTTTTACAGAGGTTTGATTCCTCGTATATTTTGAGAAAATTATTTTGGGAAAATAATAGAGAGATATATTAAAATTTATGAGTTTTCAATGCAAAATTTGCGTTAAGGAATTTCTTTATTAACATTAGATATATTATTCCGCTCATATATTTAGTAGTATTAAATATATTAATAAAATATATCAAAACATTTACGAATTTTAAGTCCCCCCTACTTAACAAGTGTCTAACTACGGGCCTGGCTGCGTAGTTTTATGAAAACAGGACAAATATAAATTATTATTATTATATCCAGCTTTAAAAACGGCTATTGCCTGAAGATGGCAGCACCAGACAGTGTGTAGTCAATGAGCAGTTTGTTCAAATATCGATATATAACACTCAGAAATGCAAGAATTATCCCTTTTAATAAAACGAAGATTGGAAACCAAAATCATTGGCTACACAGTTATTACTCCAGTAATAGAAGCTATCAACACATATCATAATTATTCGAGAAAGCGGCAGCGAAAATTTTAATGACTTTCATTGAGGGGCGTTTCCGATTTGACAATAAGTTCTAATCATTTAATTAGGTAAAAATTGTTTTCAAATTAAATAACAATCTACTGTAGAAAGACCAGAAGAGACTATAATCATTAAGAAAAGCGTATGGGAATTAACCACCATGGTAGATTTCTAAATAGCAGTGCCGGTTCTGGGTTGTTGGCCACCTGCGTGCCACAGCTATTTGGCCGCCCTTCCTCCATGGGCGGATTTACCATTTTGCCGCCCCTATGCTTCTTTTCCCTAAACGTCCGTTTCTCTAATCAGTGGTAGGAACATAGAAATTGTTACATTCAATATACGTCAAAAACTTTTATATTGATAAGAAGTATGCTGAAAAACGATCTCATAAATTGGAACGTAAACATCAAACGATATTAACTGATATTTATGTATTATTCCAATAAATCAAATTCAATTTTATTGAAATAAATTTTAATTTTAGCAAAAAATAAAAGCCTATCAAGCACTGTTATTTAAATGGAAAGTATGACGTCTGGTTTCCTTCTCAGGAAAATGTCTAAATATATCGTAGTATGGTATTGACTCTGTTATATCAGACTCAAAACACAAAATCTTGCCACCCTAGTATAGCCTACTGGGAATTACGGCACTTCCCCCTACAGCCGCCACCCTGTTTTTTTCATAAGCAAATATAATATTCTGTTATAGATTTCTAAACCCACCCATAGGATGGGTCAGCCACTATACTTTTATGACCGTTCTATTAAATTAGCAAAGACTAAAATCAATCTGTGAAGAAAACCTTTATCTTAATTCTAAACAAAATTTTACAAGAATGTACAAAAATATCATACTAACATAACCACAATCTGAACTTGGTCAATGGTTTAATGAAAACCATCTTATTATTTCATAGCTTATGTTTTTAAAAAATATCTTACGTTTCAATATTAGGTATAAGTAAATTTTTTAAGAACTGAAAATATTCTTCTAAATTTATAACTTAAGTATTGGGGGTCAGAATGAAGCTGCACGTCTCTTCAAAATTTGTATTTTAAAAAAAGTAATAAAAGCTTTAAAATTGTACAGAATCAAAGAAATTGTAAAACAATATCAATTTATAAAGGAATTTATACATGCGTTATATAAATATTAATTAAGAAAAGAATACTTTATTTATTACAACCGTATCTTAAACTCTTTTAAATCTTCAAAATTCTATTTTTACTTTAAAAAAATATTCATTGCATTATGTTTTTTTATAGTTCGAAAGGCAACGATTTTAAAAATATTAAAAAATTTTACGCTCTTTGTGAACTCCAAACGAAATTAATTAATCTTTGAAGTATAATTGTGATTTCATTTTATTTTTCCGAATTTTCCATCCCGGCAAATAAACAAAAAAAATTATAAGCCGCCCATTGTATAAACATCATGCACTTACTTACTTTTAAACTCATCTAAACCGCGGCTTTTCTACCCGAAATTACGATGCATGTGTATTACAAAAAGAGTTACGAAAAATGTACAACTACATTTTTAGTCATTGGACTGTTAATATATTTTAACCATGAACAAAACATTTTTCGTTTTATATCTTTCTAATATAGATGCATTTATTTAGTAAAAAATTATGTTTATATTAAGATTAAAATTAAAAAAAAATTGATATCCATGCCCCATCAATCGACACCCCCGAATTGATTAAATTGTCAAAATTTGCTTCTATTTATATATTTGTAGTGTTTACCTAAACTAAATAAAACATGAATAACTGCAATGATAATTTTGAAAAGGGGACGACGAAGCGGAACTAAAATTATAAAAAATGAAATTGTGGGGAGTGGGGGATATCAATAAAGCCTTTTCTCTCCAAAAAAATTACATACTAAAAGAATTCTGACTTACCATCAATATAAGATAAACTTATACAGTAATATGTAACATGCATTATTACTATCAGACATTTTTCAATTAGACATTTAATTAATCTGCTTATTTAAGTAACTTATTAGTGCTCAGTGGCAGAGATATTGGTGTCCAGGTGGTCTGGGCCACCCTGAACAAGAGAAACGACATTAATTCTAGTTTTAAACAAAACGTTAACATACAAACATGTTATATTTTCATGGGTTGGAGCCCCCTCCCCACCAGCCAGAAAGAAAACTTCTCTACGCTTCTGTCTGGGTTACATAGGTGGAGATATGGGTTAGGGTACTGCTGCCCAACAATTTTCAGATGCATGCACTTTTCAAAATCTGTGTTCATAATTTTCAGTCATCAATTACCTCCCCCACCTCCTCCTGTTCATCAGTTTTGATGTCCTCAAGATTTCCTCGTTTCGTAACTCTGCCTATGTTTGCCTACTTAATTTCTTCGTTTGCTATCTAATTAATTTGAATTAGTCATGATTTGTTTAAATTTCTTACCTCTCATTTTTTTCAGGAAATTCCACAGGCGGCTGTGAAGGCTGGCCAATCTTTCAAACGTGAACTCACTAGATCTTTCATTCGGATTGTATTCCAAAACCGATGCGGATGTGATGTACAAAGACAAGTTTTATTTGCTTGTTAACGCTTACCGAGATCACTATAACGCCAGATGTTTAGGTGCATTCTATTTGCATGGAAATTGACGTAAAATTTGTCTTTATATACTTTTTAAAATATTTTGAGAAAATGAACGGTATGACGTCGTCAAAATATAAATGCTCCAATTGGTTGACGAGATTTAGCGATGAGCGTTAAGACCTACTACAAACCTGTCTACACCCTGCGTGATCTATTACTTAAAGTTAAGGATGGTGTCCCTGAGGAGGAAAAATCTGGTGCTATGCACCAAATACCGTGTGGAGACTGTGATACGGTGTATGTTGGACAGACGGGAAGATCAATACGTCTACGAGGGAAGGAGCATGTGCGTGCGGTAGCTCGGGGAGACGATTCAAGCCAGTTGGCTGAACATGTCTTCAGAGAGGGTCACGAACCAGATTGGCATTCGATGAAAATATTCCATCAAAATGTGACGAATCTGGGGAGTAGACTTTTTCTGGAATCATGGAAAGCCTACGGTTTGAGGAGTCGTGCAATAAACATCATAAAACCTCTACCAGAACCTTACAGGATTTTTGCAAAACCTCGAGTTGGGGGTGTTCATCTGACGTCGTCGGGTGCGGGGGCTTTCCCGGCGAGGGTTTCCCCGATTGGGGTTTCCCCAGCTGGAAATACTTCGCACCAAATGGCGTCAGATGGGGATTCCCAGCATGCGGGTATATAAGCTTAGGACTTTCACGAACTCTTCATTCTGCCTTCACTTGACAAAGGGAGCAGTTGGCTCCCGAAACGTCGTGTTTTTAAATCTTACGCCAGAGTCGAAATAACTATTTGTTATGTAACATTATCCGCATCCCCACCGTTTTACGAGCAAGTGTGCTCTTTTTAGTTGGACGGAGTGGATGCGCCTTCTCCCAAAGGGGGTTTGTAAACTATTGTATTATATTAGGTGGCAGAGATATAGGCGCTAGGAGGAGTTTTTTGTAATTTTTACGACTCAAATATATGAAAAAAAAAATAGATAGAATTATATGGGCCCATATAACTCTATACCTATGCATATCACAACGGTTAATTTGAATTTTGTTTTTTCGTAATGTCTAAAACACATAGCGTGCCGTTCCTTACGATTCAGTGTGATTCAGTACGATTCAGTTACGAAAGGTGCACCTAATCTGGTTTTCGCCAAAAAGCGGTGGCATCGAATATCATTCGATGAATGTTGTACACAGTGTGTCTGTGGGGGGGTGTATACAAATTACCTGAAAACTGTGCATGTAATAAATGGACGGCCCCTTTTCACTTGCCTCGTAATCATATATATTTACGAACATCTCTATGATTTGAATGGAATAGTCGACTTGAGTTATGAATTTTTTTACACGATTCTAAATCGCTGAATGATGCACTAACGTAAGTTTTCTAGACGCTATAGTTTAGCATAAATATATTCGAAGGCGTGTTCCTTAGAATACACTCTATAACAAAAAAATCGACGCACTAAGAAGTAATTTTCCGATTGCGATTAAAAGTGGTGGATATCAAGAACACATATAGAAAAATAAACGATTAAAATTTCAGAACAATTGAAAGATTTATTACAGAGTTTGACCGTTACAAAAGGAGGAAGTCAATAAGGCGTTGGCCCACCTCTGGCCTGGATGCAAGCTGTCACCCGGCGTGGCATAGACTGATAAAGATCTCGGATAGTGTCCCGCGGAATTTCTTGCCAAATTGTCTCCAACTGTGGGGCTAAATGGTCAACATTCCGGGATGTTTGCTACCGCCTTCCCATAGCGTCCCAATGTGCTGCTGTATGAGAGAGAGATCAGGGCACCTAGCTAGCCAAGGAAGTGTTGGGAAAGCTTGAAGACAATTCATAGCAACACGCGTCGTGTCCGGCCGGGCATTGTCTTGTTGAAACGTAAGTCTGGGGTGTCGCAAAAGGAACGGTAACACAACCGGTCGTAGAATGTCGTCTACGTACGGCTGTGCTCTAAGTGTGCCAGAAATGACCACCAAAGGGGCCCGGCTATCAAAGGAGATGGCACCCTACACCATAACGCCCTGTTGTGGGCATGTGTGGCGTGCGATAGTAAGGGTAGGATCCCCAAACTGCCCTGGACATCTTCAGACACGTCTGCGGTTGTCGTGAGGACACAGTTGGAAACGGGACTCGTCACTAAAGACTATAAGTCCGCCGTTAGGGCAGTTAAAAGTTGATCGCCCCCGGCGCCCATTGTAATCGGACTTGACGGTGTAAAGGCTTGAGAGGTAAGCGGCGTGACGGTCGGTGGAGCGTAAATTCCGCTCTCTGTCGTCTGGAGAGGGTCATGTTGGACACATGTGTGCGGGCCACACGTTCTATAGTTGATAATGACGAATCCGGTGCTGTGACAGCTGCTCTGACAATCGCTCTGTCTTCACGTTATGGTGTGGCCTAGGTCGACGGCTGCCGTCCCTCCTTCTTGGTGCGTCGATTTTTTTGTTATAGAGTGTATATTCGGTATACATGTACCGGCACGTAAAACCGTAGCCGGGAAAATCCTCGGGGGCACATTATTATTTCTTTCATTTTTAAATAAAAGGCAAGAATATCGTATCACAAAATATTTTGGGGCGGGGCCTGGCCCGCCATAGCATAGGTCCTTGCCAGCGCTGGCCCCTAAACCAATTAGAATTTCTATCGTCGAAAAAGTATTTTTCCATATCTTGCATACTTTCTCTCGTCGACGTGTGTAAGAACATTCCAGAAACGAAAAAATCGTTGAGCAAAGTAACAAGCATGTTATGAAAAGACCCTAGACCAGGGGTTGAAAAGGATGAACAAAGAAGACAGCAGGCGAAAGAGTTCCGACCTTTTTAACGATAAATGCGTCATGATCCATGTAATGCGGAAATGCGTAGTCAGCAACTTCCGTCCTTGGATACGTTAAACTTATTCCGTCGATCGCAAAATCTGCTTCGTTTCTCTGGAGCATTCCAACCATGCCGCTCCAATCACCGTTCTCCTTTAAAGCACCCCATTCGTTCTCTAATGGACTGACTAATTCGTACGTGAAGTTCAAGTGTTTTGATAAAATTTGAAGAAGTTCAAAATCAACTCCGTATCTGTTACTGCCTTAATTTCGGATGACAAAATAGCCTGTCGCGTTAACGGTTGCTACTGTACAATGCATTGCACCACAAATATAATGCGCCTAGTTTATCAACTAATGCTAATATTTACTTAGAGGTATTTCCGTATGAAAATTAACGTGGTTTTACTTACTGGTATATGTATAAAGTTCAAGGTTTTAGATAAAATGTTCAACAGCTTGAAACCTATTCCGTCATTACGGCCAGCGTATGTCACTCCGTGATCCAAAACCAGTCCGATTGACAGTTGCTATGCTAAAATATAGGTCGTCACAACAAGCGATCATCTCTTTTTCACAAACGTGCTTGTAAGGTTTGAAATTAGGCAAAAGACACCATTTGCAGAAAGTAATCAATAATTATAAATGGCCAATTATGATAAGTAAATATGTTATTTTCGTGAAAATGCTGAGTAATGTGGGGTTTGAAAAAGTCTTTTTCTGAACAAATATTTTTCGCGAAACTGCACTTCATAATTTATTTTTAAAAATTTTCTCTTTAGTTCAACGTTTTGGGAACTTTTATCAGCATCCCGGAATTAAGATGCCAGCGCCTTGAATGTAGTGTGTTTTTTTCTTCCCCCTCCCACGTCTTGATTCTGTCTATCCTTTCCATTTTGCCATATAAAAAGTCATGATGTATGTGGAAGGGGCCTTTATGGTTAATTTGTATGTATTATTTTAAGATAAAAAAACGTGGTTTATATGAACACATTTATTTTGTTTGACCACTTAATTCTTAACTTTTCCCCTTTTTAGGATGGGGGCTGTTACGCGAATTTTTTCAGAATTTCAATTTAAGGGTAAAAGCAGAGTGCATTCTCTCTTGGTGAGGATGATTTGACGGAATTCTGTGGCAGAAATCTTGCAGTTTTTTAATGAAACGAATATCTGCCTCCTTAAAATTTTCTATTCAGCATATATGGATGGAACTGTATGGATTTTGGATACGTTACCTTACATTGTATCCTAACATCTCTAATGTTGCCTTAAGCGTCATTGTATCATTTACGTCAACGTATTTTTACGAGTCAGGATTTTCAACACTAACTGCCATAAAAACAAAACAGCGTTGTCGTCTATAGGTGGAGAGTATTCTCCGTTGTGCGTTATCCAACATCGAACCAAACACCAAACGTACACGACATAATGAAGACGAAACAACGTCAGTCTTCACACTGACATTTAGTGACTTGATTGTTGTTCATCTGTTTTTTTGTTTTTCCCTCACCGATTGCTTTATTTGATATTTGTTCTTTTTGTGGAATGTCTGGACAATTTTATTAATTTTGCGGAAAATCATAAACTGGTGTAAAATTAATGTTCGTTAAAAATAAGAAATTATAGTTATTATAAGAGCTTATGTTGGGGGGGGCCTTTTCATATCAAAAGCGGGGCGCCAACTGGAAAAGGTTGAGAACCACTGCAATAGATCAAGGCCTAGCACAAACTATTGATTAAAATGAATTTGTTTCTATATTCTTTACGTTGAAAGCCAGAAAAAAATATATAGACTCGGTATTTATATAGCTTACACTACTTATAAAATGCCTTGTATGTCGTAAATAATATAAGTACATATAAATTATGAAATGATGTAAATATACATAAATTAAATATTAATATATATTGATAATGTAATATATTTCGTCATTATATCGGTAAAATTTAATAACCTTATTGAGCGTTTTTTTTATGTATGTGAGCATATCACTATGTTCCATTTAAAATAATTTGGTGAGTCGATTTTCTCGAAGGGGGGGCGGAACAAAAGTCATTCGCCTAGTGCGCCAAATTTGCTTGCGCCGGCCCTGCCGACTTTAGGATAGGAGGTCAAATTTCAGCTTCAGCGTTGGAGTGGAAGAGACTCGAGAAAAGAACTTTGCTTTTTCGGATATTTTGTTTTTGTTACTTTCTTCCTGCCCGTAGGTAGTCGGTGGGTTTTCAACTTTTAACTCAACAAACAGCATCTATGCATTTAGTAGGTGTTTCGAGCATAATTGCACCGTCCATTCATTTTATAATTGAAACAATTTTTGTTTATGCAACTTTTTTCGGCAATAAAAATCCAATGGGGGTTATAACCCATATCAACCCACCCTGCGTACGCCAATGGTTGAACCAGTTGTTGAACTAAAATGATAAAAAGAACAGTTGGCCACTTCGGTTAACATGAGTTCGAGTAGTCGGAGTTCCGCTATATATTTAATCAGTGGCGTCGAAAATGGGGCTGAAGCTCCTCCATTAGGTCAGCAAAGTACATTGTTCGGTTTAAGGACATATCACGTGACTTGTTAAAAACTACTTGAGCCCCCATAATGTTTGAACTGCTACAGCCCTGTTTCTAATTGAGGTTCCTCGAATGCTACCTCATTTGGTTAGAACTAAATACAGGCCTCCAACATGAACAGGTTCCTCACCCTTGTCCTAGCAAAATGAATAATTATGGAGAGGATGTTTGAAATTTGGCTTTTTCGAAAATGTTTGTGTTTAGCCAGAATATACAAGAAGGTTCTATCTGGATGATTTATAAACGATAAGAGTGACCAAAATTTAATTGCGTTCCCAGCATATAAATATTGTTTTGGAACTTCGAAGGAGTAATTTTCATTTTTTGGAGCGAAAGTTTGCTTAATTTTTGTGGGTATTTTATTTCTTGCAATATACGCGATAATTTTCGAATATAATATGGAAAAATGCCTACGTAGTTCATAAAACTCCTCATTCAACGCAAATGATGTTGTCAGGTTTAAAAATCTTAGCCGATCGGAAATGA
>QLNU02000105.1:0-11435 GCA_006491805.2 Dysdera silvatica | reverse complement strand
TATATATTGGCCTGCAAAAGGGTTGCTGGTATCTAACTGGAAGGAGACCCACACGCTGAACGCATGTGACGATGTGTGGAACCGGCCAGGCCAGTAACCTAGTGTCCTACCCCGCCTTCAAGTGGTGCAGGCTGAGCTTTCTATTTATGTGGCAAATTAATATTTGCTGCACGGATAGAAAGGCGGAAGGGGAGGGCTAATTCACCAACCCGTCTAGCCAGCGTGGTGAAATTATGGCTAATTCCTCCATTATGTTGACACACCAGAAACCATGGCCCCTAGTCTCCAGGTGCTGGAGTGCTCCTGATCAAGGCAGCGGTCAGCGTGGCATGAAAGCAGGGGGTGCTAAGAATCACTGGAATGACCTTACATAGGCTCGATGGGGACACGGCTCCTATGGGCCCTGGATTGGCTAAGCAGACCCGTGACTGTGTGCTCAAATCGATGGTATGATTTAACCCGTGAGCGGGTTAGAGGAACGCGAGAACGCGCGCGGGGTGATTTGCACCCCATCTAATTATATAGCATTATTTCATAAAAAATGTCCAATTTTACGGGGAACAGTAACTGGAATTTTCACTTTGTCACCCTACCCCAAAAGATTGTGACTTGGAAGACAACAGGAAGGAATCTGGCCAATTTCAAAAGCAAGGATGGACGGTTCTGTTCACAAATTGTAAGTTCTGGAGTGTGAAACACCTGCGCGCCTGCTCGCGGATTAAAGGCGAGCACAGTGCCGGATTTGCACATAGGCTAAGTAAGCCCGGCCTAAGGGCCCGCAGAGGTATGATAATTAAATTTAAACGTCATTTTACTCTTACTTACAAATGACCGAACATTTTTCATTATTGGTATAATGATAGTAGATATTGAAGATAATGGAATTTTAAAAAAATAATTTATTAATTAAATATCGTAAGGGCCACATGCTTGAGAGGGGGGGGGGGATTCTATCCTTTCAGCCTAGACCCCATAAAATCCTTAATCTGGAAATGGGCAAACGAATATATACAATTTTGTACATATTCCAGGCAGCTTAGGGGGGAAGGGGGGGACGATCGCCCTTTGGAATGAAAATTTAATATTTAAAGGTACAAGCAAAAGTTCAATGAGGTAATTACTTCAAAACCAAGTCATTAATCGCCCCTTTGAATGACCCCAAATCCGCCCGGATTGATTCCAGTAAATAATTGTTTGTATGTGTTTTACGCTGTAAGGACCCTAAAGGTCAAACTGTTCCAGGACCTGCACTCTCCAGAGGAATCCGAACTCTTAAGGCTTAGGAACCAATCCCCAGACTACAGTGGAGCAATTAACGGTAAGCGTTCTTTGTGGCACCGTTGTGGGGTGAACCGGATTAACGGCACTGGTAGGTAAAACGTATTACCACTGTAAGGTACAATTGAAGTCAAATCGTTCTAAATTCCAAATCGATTTGCCATATAATCTTAAGATGTTCATAAGCTATACTTCACCTCTTTCTTCCTAGAAATAAATCTGTAGATTCTCTAGAAACAGATCTATAGATTCTCTAGTAACAGATCTATAAAGTCTCTAGGAACAGATCTATAGATTCTTTAGAAGAAGATCGATAAATTTTCTAAAAACGAATTTATAGATTCTCTAGAAGCGAATCTATAAATTCTCTAGAAAAAGATCGATAAATTCTCTAGGAAGAGATCTATAGATTCTCTAGGAACAGATCTATAAAGTCTCTAGGAACAAATCTATAGATTCTCTAGAAACAGATCTATAAATTCTCTAGAAACAGGTCTATAGATTCTTTAGAAAAAGATCGGTAAATTTTCTAAAAACGAATATACAGGTTCTCTAGGAACAGATCTATACAATCTCTAGAAACAAATATATAGATTCTCTAGAAACAAATCTGCAGATAATCTAGAAATAAATCTAACCAAGAAACAAAAGAGATTTCTTGTCAATCTGGAAAAATTCGGTTTGCAACCGTTAATGCCAACTGCTAAATGTTTTTGGATGATGATGACACTGAAAGGTATCAGATGTAGAGAACGCTGAATTTTTCCACGATTACGGGGATGAGGATTTCGTGATATGCTGTTTACGGAATTCTTTATAAGTAATTTCTTTATACAAAAAAATTTTTGTCATATATTCTTCTTTTTTAGATATGGAAATAAAAAGAACTTGCAATTGTGGAGCGAATTTAGATCCTCTTCTATAACATAAAAATCAGACTGTGGTTAGAACTAGAAATTTCAAGAGAGCGAACAACATCGACGAACAAGCAAAACAGTGGCGGCTCGTGACTTCAAGAATGGGTAAAGCGGCGAGTCCTTCCTCCATCCGCCAAAGATACTGGAAAAGTGGCCATTTGATTATATATATATATATAAAAATATAATTTAAAAATATGGATGTATTTAAATAATTCGATTATTCACGCATAATAGACCTTTCAATACAAAAACTGCGCATGCACTAGTAATTGTATGAAATTTAAATATTATCAAAACATATAAAATTATTCATTATATACATAAAATTGTTAAAATATGTCACCAATAAAAACGTTTTAATTTAAAATTTCAATAATCTGTCATGCATAACATTCCAAATATTCACAATATATATATAGCTTACAGGGACGCTTACAACAATTGAGATTGTTCTCAGTATTAATAAAGAGACCCTTCTAAATTACTAAAATATTGTTAAACTAATTATATTCTGGGTTTATACTGTTTTTAGCTAAGTTTTGGTCAATGCTGGTTTATTCAGTATTAATCACTGATCTTAATTGTTGTAGTCAGAAAAAGCAAACCAATAACAGGGATTTTGTGTGGTCCCTGCTGAAAAACAAAATTCTTGGTATTGTTTAATCTTTTACTCCTCTTCACCTTTTACTACTACATGTCAATCTTTATTCTGAGATGTTTCTACTACTTAAATTTACTTGGGTTTACTACCTTGTGTGATATTACTTTACAACTTTAACTTTGTCTAAGCTAATATACATTTAGATATGGGTATTCATGTATATTACATTAGAAGGTACATGTCACAATCATACTACAATTTTGCTATATATATATATCGGACCTAATATGGTACTACATGTTGTACAGACAGAGATAATATGTGGCAAAATAAAAACATGCAATATATGCTTACCTAGTCTTTACTTTTTGAATATAAGTTCGATACTTTTATCTTTTCGACTTGCAAACTTGTTGATGATGTCGTTAAAAAATGGTTGAGTTTCTATTAACTCGTTTAGTAGTTCCTTTTCAATTGAAATTTTTGACAAGTTTCTAAGTCTGTCTTCTAACATTGTATTACGCAGACTGGTTTTGATTCTGTTTAAGCAAGAAAAACTCCATTCTACGGAAACACTAGTGGACGGAATAGTCACTATTAAGCAAAAAAGTTTATAAGCTTCTTTAAAGATGTATCTGTTTTCTGTTAAAATTTCCATGAATGTTTGTAATTTCATATCTCTATATTGCTTATCCAGATATATGTGTTTTAATTCATTTTTCAATCTTTGGAAGTCAGTAAATATATTGGGTAGTACACATTTAAATTATTTATTGCTTCTGTAGGAAATTTATTGGAATACTCTACAAATTTCGAAGTATCCATTAATGTAATAAAATGAAGCTTTTCCATATCTTGAAAACGTGTGGTAATTTGTAATGAAATAGTATCTAATATTTCATAAAATAAAATTTTATATTTTTCAAAAACTTGATCTCGTGTGAGCGTCACATTTTTTTTTGTCCCTCACGGTGTTCAGTTGGAACTGTTGTTTTCGAAGTCACTAATTCGAAAATTTCCATGAACGTATCCTCATTTCGTTTGCTGTTTAAGAGCATCTGCGTATTTTTAATTTGTAAAATGCAAACATTAATGTCAAATGTCAAAGTCACTAAATATATTTAAATAGCAGACACTGCCTAAGCAAAGTTTGATCGGAGGTTGGATCGTTCATAATCCCAGTAAATACTTTTTAAATAATCCCATTCTTTATAACACTCAACGTTTTAGAGTTAATCCTAAAAAAATAATAAAAAATTATAAAGTGTAAAAGGTAATTTTGAGAAAAAGAGCGTTCAAGTTGGAACTTGATAACAAGGTAACATGTAATAGTTATTTTTATTTTACACAATAGTGCAAGAAGTAATTGAAAAATTTTGATGCGGTTTGTTTTAAAACACTGCCAAAAATCCATATTATTTTTTAAAATAATAAACAAAAATCGATTTTTTAAAGATTGAAAGGTCCTGTGTCCCCGAGGAAACAAAACCACAACGAAATTGCACGCTTCTGCTGTTTGTTACAACTTAACGTGCCTCGAAATACTTCAGGGTAATTCAGGCTAACAAATATAACACTAAACTGTTTATAGTTTGAATGAAAATTTGATTCAATTCTTTGGTTTGATTTTTTTTTCTTTGACCAGTAACAACCCCCCCCCCGCACACACACACACACAGAACGTTTTTTTAACCTCTAGAAATCCTCTGTGTATTCAAAAATCTCAATTTTGTTTCAGATCAGCCATACATCTGTTGTGGTAATTTTTACTTTTTCCCATGCAAAACTACAGATCAGAGATTTTACCGTCTGATCTGGCAATAGACAAGCTGTCATGGTGATGCGATGAAAATCTCTCTTCTCTGACAACAATGCTTTTTGCCGTGTATGTTTCCGTCGCCATGGTTAACCATGTCGCAAAAATCCGTTTTAAATGAGAAAGCTCTGAATAAATATTGCGATTCATTCGGCCCTTATTAGCGAGCAACATTTCGTTGTGCGTTTAACGCGTTTAAAAGCGTTGCCTTTTCTTCTTAATGTAATTCCAATTATATTAAGGGAATTAAATTTAAAAAAAATAGTGGGCTCAAAATAAAATTCAAATTTATTTTTCTAATTAAATTTTAAATTTGACAAAAAAATAAAAAGAATTGGGAATTTAAATTTAAAAAAAAAAAACTATTCGACCGCCCAATTTTTTTAGGTGAAGTGCCGCTTCACTCGCGTCACCCAACGAGCCGCCACTATAGCAAAGTCCTTTCGAAGTCGACGAAAGCTAATCGAATTATTTTCTTACCCGAAATGGATAAATAAATGAAAAGGAAAATAGATTTGAAACTTCGGTAAAGGAAAGTCTCAAACCCAGTGTGCATAGAAGAGGTTGGGGAGTTTCATCCACTATCAGATTAATAAGATAGCTCAAAATGGAAGCAGTAATTGAATATTTAAGCTTGATTCCCCTTTCTGCGGTCTAAATTGGATCAGAAGCCCAATTACGAAACTGGAATCGGTTGATTGACAATCATTTACTAGAAGTTGTGCTTATATGTACAACTAGTTAATTTCAGAATAGCTGCAATTAACTAAGACATAATCTCACATATAATTTTGATTAGCTGAATAATTTTATAGTCAAAGGTAATCTGAGATTACTTTCTGTTGAGAAAAAAGATCGTAAATTATTCATAGTTTAACCATCATCATCATATTCAACCATTATCTATCCACTGCTGGATGAAGGTCTCTCCAAATGCTTTCCACACAAGTCTATCCTGAGCAATTCGCTTCCACGTCACCCCAACCTGTTTTCTTATTTCATCCACCCATCTAGTTTGAGGACGTTTTCTAGGTCTTCGGTGGTCTCTTGGAATCCAGTTCAGAATTTCTGTTGTCCATCGTTGATCAGTTCTTCTTGCAATATGCCCAGCCCATCGCCATTTCAGCCCTTTTACTTTAACAATGATGTCCTCTACTCTAGTTTGCTCTCTCACCCAAGTGTTTCTTTTTCGATCTCTCCTAGTTATTCCAAGCATGCACCTCTCCATGCTCCTTCGCGTTGTCTGTAACTTAATTAGTGCTGCATTTGTTAGGCTGCATGTCTCTGAGCTTTAAGTAAGGCAATACACACTGGTTGAAGACTTTTCTTTTTAGAACCAAAGAATAGTGAGTAACATAGCTAAGACTTTTCTTAAAAAACAGGCAGAACATGGAACACGCAAATAAACAAGACAGCTAAAATGGACGCCCGTTGAAATCACGGGCTGCACAAGTTTTGTTGCATTTACGTTGCCCGTGAAAATCGCGGGGTAATCAACCATAGCAGTGGTTCCCAAACTTTTGAATCCGCGACCAACTTTTTAGAATCTCGGTAATTCGCTTCCTACCTATCTTTAACCAGGGGCATATCCAGAGGATGAGCCTTCCCCCCCCGAAAAATATCCTGGACGCTGACTTGGTTTCTACTGAAACAGCTTTTTACGTCCAATTTAAATTATTAAAAAATTTTCTGAAAACATGCGTAATTTAAAAACGTTTCACGTCACACCGAAAATCACCCCGCGCCCCATAGTTTGGGAACCACTAAACCAGAGAGTTAATGCCTGAGTTAAGAGAGTTAAATGTACGGTTGCGATAAAAAATTAACTCTCGCGGTACAATAGGAGAAGAAATTAAGAGACCTTATTTGCTGCAGTATGTGGTGGTAGTATTGACTAGTTTACTAGCTGGACAATAAAATATATGCATAAAGTATGATACTTTACTAGAATTAGCTATAACAGAACGATAATATATGAGTTCAGTTTTTATTCAATCTAAAATCTTATTGGATATAAAAGAAAATCAGCTAAATTCTGTTAAAAAAGGACAAAATCTTAACGATGATAAGAGTTTGAATATAACTTTAAGTGCATTTTAACATAGAGTAATTGCACGAAACTAGTAGAAAATCACGCTTCCTCAAATTCGCCATTTCAATAATACGTTTGCATGTTTTGAATTGGTAAAGACAGACATCTTTTTTCCGGGAGACTGAGAATTCCTCTTCCGCGCGTTGAAATTTACATAAATTTCAAATCAAAATTTCTAGACTACAAGCAAAAGAATTATACAAAATATTTACAATACTTAACAAAACAATTATGTACAAATATGACAAGTAATAAAAAATTCAACAAGTATTAATTGGTAATAAACATATCTTTGCAAGGCCTCGTTTTACAATTCCATGAGCAGTTTTTACAATAACTACTCTAACCTTTTATCCGCACCAAGCACAACTTCTTGAATTCTGCCTAGACACCATTTGTATGGTGGCAAATTGTCTTCCTTTATTAACACCATTGAATATGGAGCAACATTTTCCTTTTCAAATTGCCATTTATGTCGAAGTTGTAAATGATTTAAATAATCGTTACTCCATTTTTTCCACACAATTTGCATTACTTTTGTTGTTCTTTGCCAACGAGATAAGTAATTATCATTTTTTTCAATTAAGTTTGGTTCAGGAACAGAATTAAGTGGACGACCAATTAAAAAATGTCCAGGTGTGAGTGTCTCAAAATCATTTGGGTCAGAAGACATGGGTACCAAAGGTCTGCTGTTTAGTATGCCTTTAATTTGAGTAGTAACAGTAAGAAATTCTTCCAAGGTTAATTTAACTGCACCAATTGTTCTTTGTAAATGGTGTTTAAATGATTTTATTCCACTTTCCCAAATTCCCCCGAATGTTGGAGATCTTGGTGGAATGAAATTCCAATTGATATTTTCTGAGGTTAAGTAGTGAGCTAAATTTTCAGAGGGTTTACTCATCAAATTATGTAGCCTTTTTAATTCAGAATTGGCACCTACGAAATTCTTAGCATTATCCGTTAATATAGACGAGCATTTTCCACGTCTTGCAAAAACACGTTTAAGTGTTGCAATCAGAGCATTTGAGGTCAGATCAGTGACTACTTCTAAATGAATGGCCGTGGTAGCTAAGCATATAAATATGGCAACATACACTTTTTGAAATATTCCCTTTCGTTGGCCTTTATATCTAATTAGAAATGGCCCACAGAAATCAATTCCGCAATTGTAAAATGGGGGGTTTTGATTAACTCTCTCGGATGGAAGATTACCTAATAATTGTTCAGCAGTTTTGGGATTATTTTTAAAGCAAACAATGCATTCGTGAACGATTTTTCTAGCCAGATTTCTTCCCCCTAAAGGCCAAAATTCCTGTCTCACACAATGTAATAATGATTGGGGACCGATATGCATGTTTTTCTTATGGAAATATTCCATTACAATTTTTGTTAATTTATGCTTAGCAGGCAGTAACTTGGGATGTTTTTGATTTAGATTTAAACCTGAATTTTGTAATCGACCACCTACTCGAAGAATGTTATCTTTGTCTAAGAAAGGGCAAAGATTTCTTACCTGACTTTTCTTAAATGATCACCCTTGCTTAATATTGAAATTTCCTTTACAAATTCCGCTTCTTGGACAAGTTTTACTAGGGTGTTCGATGACTTACCTACTTCTGAGTGGGTTAATGGGCCAGTACATGGCTCCTTGGGATTCTTCAAATTATGTAAAAATCTGGAAACATAACTTAAAATGCGACAAAGTTTAGTAAAATCATTGCTAATATTTAAAAAGTCATTAATAAAGTTATTGTTCTCATGTACACTTAACACTAAATCGCTACATGATTTCTTGAGTTCAATTTTGAAGTCATCATTGTCTAAGTAAGGAATTTCCACTGGATCTGGAATGTCCGAAATCAAGAAAGTGGGACCAGTCCACCATAATGAGTTGGATTGAAGCTCATTAGCTGCTGTTCCTCGTGAAATAATGTCAGCTGGATTATCACGTGTAGAAACGTGCTTCCACTTATAGTCTTTGCATAGAGTCTGAATTTCTGAAACTCTATTTGCCACAAATGTTTTAAGTTTGTCAGGAGGTGTGTTGATCCAGGCCAATGTAATGGTAGAATCTGTCCACATGTATATGTGGGTGAATTGTAGTTGAAGGATAGGTATTACCCTTGACACAAGCCGTGAGAGAAGTAATGCTGCAGATAATTCCAAACGAGGAATTGTCAATTGCTTTATGGGCGCTACCTTGGATTTGCTGCACAACAGTGAGGTCTGAACAGCTCCTTGATCACTGATTGAGCGCAGGTAGATGACTGCACCGAAGGCCCGTTCTGAAGCATCGCAGAAGCCATGAAGCTCAATTTTGATCGCATTGGCAACAACAACATGTCTAGGTATTTGTAATTTGTTTATCTCGGAAAGTTGTTTCAGGAAGTTGATCCAGTCTTTAGCTTCCTTTGGCGGGATTGGATCCGACCAATTTAGTTTAAGTGTCCAGAGTCCTTGTAAGAAGATTTTAGCTCTAGATATCACGGGTCCGATGAGACCTAATGGATCGAACAGTCTTGCTATTGTAGACAGGACGTCCCGTTTTGTGAAGCTATCCTGGAGGTTTGTAGCTACCTTGAAAGTGAAGTAATCTGACTGAGGTCGCCAGAGCATTCCTAGAGTTTTCACTGTATCGTGCTGCGAATCAAATGCGTATTCCAAATTGGGGTTGTCTTGGAATAGCTGTGGATGACTTGACACCCATTTGTATAGTTCCATTCCACCTCGTTTCAATAGCTGAATAAGTTGAAGCTGTAACTGTTTTATTTCTTCTAGGGTCGCTGCACCTTACAGTATATCATCCATATATACGTCGTTGCAAGTCACATCAGCTGCATTGGGAAAGTCTTTACATTCATCTTCCGCTAACGCCCTTAATGTTCTTGTAGCCAGGAACGGTGCACAAGACGTTCCATATGTCACTGTTTTCAGTCTATAAATCTCAATTGGGGCAAAACGACTTGACTTCCATAGAATTCTTTGTAAGTCTCTATCGGAAGGATCGACAAGTATTTGTCTATACATTTTAGTGATGTCTGCACTAAATGCAAATAAATGCTTTCGAAAACGCATCACAATTGAAAAAAGATCCTGTTGTATAGTACCTCCGTTTAACAATATGGAGTTAAGTGAAATACCACTGCTTGATTTTGCAGAGGCATCGAAGACCACTCTCAGAGGAGTAGACGCACTATCGGAGCGAAAAACTGCATGGTGTGGAATATAATATTCAGTTTGGTTGTGAGAACATTTATTGTCCTCAATTTTCTCCATATGATGAAGTATCGAATATTCATTCATAAATTCCTTATACAAGTTAGCCATGTCCTTGTGTTCATCTAATCTTTTCTAAAGAAGATTTAATCGCTTTTCTGTGTTTTCCCTAGAATATCCTAATTTAGATCGCGCATTATCCTTTATCGGTAACTTTACAATGTACCTCCCGGTTTCGTCTCTTGTGTGAGTTTGAACAAAATTTCTTCACAAAATTGTTGTTGTACACTTTTAGTATTTTTTAAACTTTCATTATTATCACCGGGAAAAGATTCCAATTCGAAAAATTTCTTTACCGTAATGTCTAGGTTATCCTGTTCTGAAATAAAGCAGAAAATGAATTTGGGTAAAATTGAGTTAAACTTCCTGTGACTAAATAACCAAACACTGTATTTTGTAGCAGTAATGACTCGTTTTCGAAGCCTTTCGGGCTTCAATAATTCGAAGAATAACTCGCAACCTATTAATAGGTGGACTTTGCCTGGAACACAAAATGTGGGATCCGCTAATTTAATTTCGCTGGGTAATTTAACTTGCGAGATATCTAATTTGTGATTTGGAATAAAATCTGTGATTTTTGGCATTTGGCAACACTAGGCAGGTCAGTGACCTCAAAAAATCACCTTCTTCGTTAGAAATTATCGCAGTAACTTTGTTTTTAATAAAATGTTCACAGCCATTAATTCCTGTAATAGACGTATTTACACGTTCCCTTTTTAAACCCAAAACATTGGCAGCTTCAGTTGTTAAACAATTAACAGAACTCCCGCTATCTAATATAGCACGAAGCTTTATGGATTGACCAGAAGTGTTCTGCGTCGTAACTATTGCTGTACACAACAAGCCTGACTTTTGTCCTTGAACGGCGCTGATAAGAGACGATTCTGAATTCTGTTGTCTAGACAGTGAAGAAACGAAACTACAAACCCCGCTTGGAAGTGCAGAGTCCACTTTTTGGTTGACAATTTCTGTCTCCTGGACTTCCTGTCGCGGTGGATTAGTGTGTTATGCTTTTCATTACATATCCTACATGAGAAGTATGAAGTGCAAGGCAAACTGTGCGCCTTTAAACAATTTCTTCACAGTTTGAATGTTTTTATGGTATCCAGCCTTTGAGGCATAGACATATTTAAAAATTTTGAACACTTGTATAAATTGTGAAATTCTTTACATAAGATGCATGCCTTAAGAAAAGTTTTACCAATGTTTCTATTTGAACTTACAAACAAATTTTTAGGTTTAGTCATAGTATTGTGAAACCACTTTGATGGTTTGGAAGGTGAACATTTATTTAAATTTTCTAAAACCATTGACCTATTATCAAGAAATTCTATTAACTCGATTAAAGAAGGAATTTCCTTGGAATTTAACGATAATTCGTACGTTCTCCTGCTTTCTTTATCAAGTTTTTGCAGGATAATATTAACAAGCATTGCTTCGGTAAGCTCGTTA
>QLNU02000102.1:21283-37541 GCA_006491805.2 Dysdera silvatica | reverse complement strand
TTAAACCATACTTATGTATGATTATATTTCGTAAGAATGGAAAGTAAAGAGCTTATTGATTTGTATATTAGAAAAACTGTGTAGATGGAAAATTAAAATGTGTTATTAGTTTAGGATGAGTTTATTTATAAAAGAAATTAATTTTACCTGAGTTTTCTAATAATTTAATTCGGATTATAAGTTTAAAATTATTTGAATATAATTTCTTTGGTCTTAGAGAGCGAACGCTAATTCATAGTGTATATATTGAAAGATGAGCTTTTGATATTTTGGCCTTCATATTGAAGAAGTTGTTTATTCTTCCTCATCGTCTTAAATCCGCATTCCTTCTTTGTTTCACTTTCTACAATCTGTTATACATACATCGCCTACAGCTAGTTCTGTAATGAAAAAGCTATAGGGAACGTTGATTATGTGTGTATTTAAATATATCAATATGTTGCCCTTATCAGTTTTTATTTTGTTTCCAAGCTTCCGTTAATTTATTTTTACTCTGGTCAATGCTTTATTTTTGGAAACAATGCTTTATAATTTGTTACTACTAAAAGTTAAAATACGTCTCACTCTTGAAACATTTGAAAGAAGTGGGATGTGACACCCAAATATTCAGTAATAAAAAGATATAAAATGCGTACATATGGTGAAATTACTTATATTCTGCCTCCACTCCTCAAAGAGAGCAGTTCGCTTCTAAGATACCATGATTTTAAACCTTACGTCAGTGTCGATATAACTGCTGTTATTACTTATATATCGTATAAAGAAATAGAAAATAAGCAATGTATTAAAAATTGTCATTGTCCTTTCATTATGGATATATATCTATCAATAGAACATATATTTACATTTTTTTTTACATTTCGACATTTAAATTACTAAGTTTCACTTTTTTTTAATTTGTAATAATGCAAACCCAACGTCGTAAGAGTAAAACCATTTTCATACCTAATGAAATTCATTTAAAGGCATCTCCATTATATTACTAATGCAAATGAATAGTTTTTTGTTTTCATTAAAAAGCAGAAAAATTTGCTACCTTCTTACTCAAAATTGCATACACACATATTATTCTTTTTTAGTTTTAAACACATTTTATACTACATTTAACCAATGCAAAGAGCACACATATTAACATTTTAATTAACGTAGAAATTTGTGGGTTCAGAGCTTACCAGTTTCAAAACTAATGTTAGATCATTTTGCCGCTTTTTAGCCCATCAACTCGTCAACTACTACCACATAGTATTTTATTTTTAAACAAAAAACACTAAGCTATATTCTGTGGTATTTAATGGAGTATAAAATATATTATGGACAAATATAAAAAATGTTCTAGGTGTTATGTTAAAGCCTAATTTGAAAATTTAAAAGAATTCGAAATTTTTTAAAAAGAAAATTTGAAAAAAAAACTAATCTATCTGCTTCACTTTGGTACGGTTAATAAAATTTTTGAGCTGTCCAAAATTATGCGCGCATGAACAAATATAATGCTCCTTGACAATAATCCTATTTAGTTAAAATTCTTTAAACTTTACTTAATTTTACGTGCCAGTGTTAACAGGACAACATCATTTCTGAGATGCCTAACTTTTCTTTACTAAAGTTTAATATTATTTGGGTTCATCAGGTAACAGACTCAGGAATGTTATCTAACACATGTAGTTACGATTTCCCCAAATGAATGTCTCTCAGAAGGGGATTGAGTAATTGGATTTGTGAGACTAGTTGATGGGTTAACTGAATCATCCTCTGTATCGTCCGCGTTAAACGGACCCGTTGTCACTGTCAATAAGTGTAGACACAAGGAAATCCAGCAACCGTTCCCTAAGCTCTGGAATCCGTAGCCATGTGTATAAATAAACAATGGGCTAATTTGTATCAATCCGCCATGGGCATCATGAATAATTCTTTCGGCTGAAAGCCACATGAGAAGCTGTCATATTCATGCAACAAGAAACCAGACCTACCGCAGGGTGGCACCACGGTGACATTGTGGTGACACGTGTGGCTATGATGGAAATTAACTGAGATTGCTTCTAACATGTAGCAAGACCTTGCCATTGTTTCTTTCTACAGATCAGCAGCTCGGAATTTTGTTCGCTTTGAACAGAGACTTATCATGACTTAAAGAGTGGGCCATCTACATTTGTTTAACATTCCTCTTCAAGTGAAAAATCGCTAATTCATGCTGCATATATCATCCCCATTATCGCCATTATGATGGTATATATATATATATATATAAATTTAGAAAAATGACCTTATCTTACACAACACATTTAAAAAATATCCAATTTTTGAGTACCACATTAATTTTGAACCTAATGGTTTGATGAAATCAACGTAATGTAACATAAAATCATTTCCATTATATGGGAAAAAAATACACATTTTTAATATTTTTTAGACATTTTTTGACTAATAATTTCCGCTCTTGTAAGCAATGACTCACACAATTTTTTAAAATTTTAAAATGAATTATTTAAACATTTTAACGAATTTTTTGCACAATTTTCAACCTTACTGATAAAATTTTTTATAACGTTTAGGTAATATTTAAAAAAATTACACAATTTCTTACAAAACTTTTGACAATGCGAACGCGGCTCTTTATCAGAGTGCCGTATCATATCCGCATTTTCAAGTTGTGAGTTTACTTTTTCCTGAGATATTCAGAGCAGCAACTTGTTTATCCCCATTTTTTAAATCATTGCCAACTGTCGTGAAGTTTATAGTAATTAGCAACAGTTTAAACAAATGTGGGTAAAAATGCTACTGTTCTGAATATCTCAGGAAAAACAAGCTTGTAACTTCAAAAACATGGAAATGAGACGGCGCTCTGATAAGCAGTCGTGTTCTCATTCCTTCAAATTATGCAAAAAAATTGTACATATATAATTTAAATATTGTAAAAAAATTAGTAAATAAAGTTGAAAATATTGCAAATATTTTCTTAAGGAACTGTGGACATTATTAATTAAAAAATTCTAAAACAGTTTAAAAAGCTGTTTTTTTTCAATACGAGGAAAATTATATTTATCTATATATATATATATATGAGTAAAAATTGACTATATCCTGGCAAACAAGAAATCAATTATTGAAGATTGCAGCGTACTGAACAGATTTAATACTGGAAGTGATCATCGAATGGTGAGATGTAAAATGCACTTAAATACTAAATTAGAACGACAGAAGCTCATTAGGAAACAAGTAAGTAAGAGGGTGGATTTAAAGAAATTAAAAGAAAATACCGAGGCATTCAAGTTGGAATTAAAAAATCGCTTTTCTGCACTGGAAGGACTTATTGAAGAAATTGATATCTCAGAAGCAAATGAAAACATTGTTAAGACAATAGTTGAAACTGCTGGGGAAATTGGTGGTGTAACCTGTAAAAAGCACAATAGCAAATTATCTGAGAAGACGAAACAGCTCATGAAAAGGCGAAGAGATATGAAGGTGGACAATCAAAATACCAGTTCCAGGATTGAGTACATAGAACTTTGTAAAACTCTGCGCAAAAGCATGAAAGAAGACATAAGAAAATTCAACTGTGAGCTTTGGCTTTGTGGTGGGCGGAAGCAGCATGCGGCGGAGGCTAACAACAAAATGTTTCCGATATACGCTGGTTTGGCCCATCCACAAAGCCAGAAGATAAGCACGTTCTACTGGTTGGTTTCACGTGCTCTTAAGTTTTCATCATCTGAAGAATTACTTAAAATTGAACTTAACCATATTCGTGACATCGCTCGAGATCGTGGTTACAATCCTACCATTATTGACGACGCTTTGAAGAAACTCACTAGACCTAAGCTGTGCAGTACACTCTTGATTGATTCCTCTCCTTGTAATTTTATCAGCATTCCTTTCGTTCCACGAATTTCTTCAAAAATTGCTTCCATCCTCCGTAAATTTAATTTCAAGGTCACTTTTACTCCAATCAATAAACTCGGTTATTCCAAACTCAAGGATATTATTCCTGATTGCAACTATTTTGGAATTTACTCCATTCCATGCCAGTGTAATCGTGTTTATATTGGTCAAACACGTCGGGCCCTTCGATTTCGGCTTAAAGAGCATGAAGCCTACGTGCGTAAACAACAACTGGAAAAATCTGCTTTGGCCAAACACGCCTGGGAAGCTGGCCACAAATTTTCTTTCGACAAGGCCCATCTAATAGAGAAAGTTTCTTCACCAGCCGACCTCAATTTCTTTGAAGCCTTCCATATTCTTTCGCATTCCTCTTCTACTGTTAACCATCAGCTTCCGTTCAATTCCATGTCCTCTATTTGGAGAAACTTCATTCGTCCCATAGCAAAAGACGCGGCTACGGACCCACAACTGGTTTACCCGAACTAATTTTGGACTAGCAATTTGGCATCGACAGTCTTTCTAGCACGTGTGCCACATTAGTGTAACTAGGGTTCTGAAGAAGGAAGCCTAAACGCGCTTCCGAAATAGCTATAAACCATCGTATTTATTTTAACTGTGTTAATGTGTTTTATTTTATTTAATAATTTGCACAGTGTGTCGTTTCATCTTTACTATAGGAAGAAATACTTAGAAGAGTTGAAGAATTCTACAAAAAACTATATGAAAGTAACAGTGGATTAAACGAAGACATTGAAATAGTCGAAGGAACAGCTCCTAAAATCTTAAAAGAAGAAGTTTCATTTGCAATAAAAAGTATGAAGAAAGGAAGAGCCCCTGGTGATGATGGTATTACATTAGATATCCTAAAAGAAGCTGGAGAATATGTAGAAGACATACTTGCAAAATTCTTTACCAAATGTCTTAACAGCGGTAACATACCAAACCAATGGGATTCTGCAACAGTAATTCTTTTGCATAAAAAAGGTGATAAAGAGGATTTGAAAAATTACCGACCAATTAGCTTGTTACCTGCTATTTATAAAATCTTCACAAAAGTGCTAACACATCGCCTGCAGAAAAAATTAGATGCAGCTCAACCAAGAGAACAAGCTGGATTTCGAAGTGGATTCAGTACAGTGGACCATATTCAAGTATTAAGAGAATTAATTGAAAGAACACATGAATATGAACTTCCATTGTGTGTTGCATTTATTGACTATGAGAAGGCCTTTGACTCTATTAAAACATCAGCAGTCATCAACTCTTTAAGATCAACAGACATTGAGGATGTGTACATTGACATGGTGAAACGTGTGTATAAAAATGCAAGTGCAAAATTTCGGTTACATAAAGATACCAAAACTATCAAAATTGGTAAAGGTGTGAGGCAGGGAGATACCATTTCTCCAAAACTTTTTACTTCAGCTTTACAGATGATTTTTCAGCTGATAAATTGGAATAACAAGGGAATAAAAATAAATGGTGAATATTTAAATCATCTGCGGTTTGCTGATGACATTGTTATTTTTTCAACGAACCCATCAGAACTCCAAGACATGGTACAGGAGCTCTCAACTAGAAGTAAAGAAGTTGGACTCAAGATGAACCTACAAAAAACTAAGATCATGTTCAATAATTTTGTAGAGGAAACAAAAATACAAGTTGACAACATTGAGCTAGAAATTGCTGATTCATATATTTACCTTGGCCAGCTGATTTCAATGGATGGCAACATTATGAAAGAACTCAACAGACGTATTAAACTTGGCTGGAGTGCATTTGGAAGAAACAGTTTTATCCTGAAGGGGAAATTGCCTTTGTGTCTAAAAAGAAAGGTCTTCAACCAGTGTGTATTGCCAGTCCTCTCTTATGGATCAGAGACATGGAGTCTAACAGTTGGAGCAATACGAAAGTTACAGACAACGCAAAGGAGCATGGAGAGGTGCATGCTTGGAATAACTAGGAGAGATCGAAAAAGAAACACTTGGGTGAGAGAGCAAACTAGAGTAGAGGACATCATTGTTAAAGTAAAAGGGCTGAAATGGCGATGGGCTGGGCATATTGCAAGAAGAACTGATCAACGATGGACAACAGAAATTCTGAACTGGATTCCAAGAGACCACCGAAGACCTAGAAAACGTCCTCAAACTAGATGGGTGGATGAAATAAGAAAACAGGTTGGGGTGACGTGGAAACGAATGGCCCAGGATAGACTTGTGTGGAAAGCATTTGGAGAGACCTTCATCCAGCAGTGGATAGATAATGGTTGAATATGATGATGATGATATATATATATATCTTTCCCAAAGCTTCTTACATACAGTGGGAGTTCATACCATCCTTTCAATGGCTGTAGTAAGATGATAGCTCGGTTGGTATAGAAGTCCTGGTGTTTCTTGCAGTTAGCTTCAGATATGTCTTGTATAACAGCCGTAGCTCTAGGCTTTCTTTGTCTGAACTTTTAGAATGCTGAATCTTTGCTTTGAAAATAATACCACACTATGGATTATTGAAGAACTCACATTTAATTCTCGTGACATGTCTGATGCTGACCTATCTCTAGTCAACCAGTGTTTTTCCACTGCAGCACTTCTGGCAGATGATGTTTCAAGGCCACTTGTGCAAAATGGCTATTTCTGATCTCTTTATTCAAAATTCCAACATAAAACAGCAGTTCATTACGAAATGGTTATTTTTATGGTGCTGGATGGTTGCATAAACCAATGGCACTAATTTGAGTACAACATCTAGACTCAGCATTACTTTCCCAAATTTTGTGCAAATCCTATTTTTGGACAAGCAACCATGACTTTTGATTTTACTGCTTAAATTACTGAAATGACTTTTTGAAGTTAGACTTTCTGGAATCTTTCCATATTTATGAATAGTTAAACAGTCTTGTGATCATAAATTTACTCTTAGCATCAGTAATGCGTTGAAGGCCTTACTAACTCTACTTATTATCCCCCCCCTTTTTAATTTTCCTTTTCATTTTTTGGCTTCCAAATATTTTTCAATAGAAGACATTGCCACCAAACAACCAAAAGTATCTATGTTTTTAAGTTCTGTGTTTTAAAATAGTGTGTCAGTCCATATTGTAATTATTATTTAAGTCAAGGGTTGAATAAATAGTTCAATTAATACATACTTATGTAGAATCTGCATGTCACAGAATTTTCGAATTTGTAACAATAGATTTGAAATATTTGTTTACAGGTTTACTGGAGCAATGGAGCCCAAGTAAGTTATTTTCAAGACAATAATTAATAGCCATGTTCTAATCAAATATGCATTCAAATAATTTCTAAATTATTTTTTACCTTATATATTTTGTTCTATCTACTTTGCAGATAATTTCTCCCCATGACAAGGGTATCCAAAATTCCATACTTGAGAACCTAGAGCCCTGGTCTTCTGCATGGGATATAAATTTAATTGCAAATAACAGCTTGTGTGTAGACCCATTGCCATTAGTAGAATCACAGTATTATAATGCAATGTGTGACAGCATATTTGATCGGTAATGTAATGTTTATATTTATTGCTTTTATTTAAGAAAATTTTATTTAAAAAAAAATACACATTTTTGTTAAGTTTTTAGTAGCAAGTGTGTTTTTATTTCTATTTCTAGCATATTTACAATTTTTACATATCTAAAGCTTTGTTTCGAATAGTTCTAATTCATATTAGATTGGTAATGTAATTCAAAAAGTAATCATGATTATTTTAATGAAATCTATACTTGACTCACATTTTACAAGAGGAATATAAATTCTATACTGTGTACATAGGTGCCAATCCTTCCGATTTTTTTCGGTCTTCCGATCTTCCAGTTGGAAAACTATTTCTTCCGATTTTCAAAGATTTCATCTAAAATCCCCCAGTGTTTTTTAAAATACTGATTTTTTTTAAAAAAATTAAATACCTATTTTTCTTGATGCATGTTTATTTAAATTTTTGCGCATATGTGCATATTTAATAATAAATATGCATAAATAAATACAAGTATTGGTAAAAAAGCCAGGAAAATTCGTCTGCCGTTGATGGCACATGTGTGGTAAACTTTTAAAACCACACAGACACCGTCTTTAATGTCACAGTTTCATCTCCATACACCTGCTTCAGCATTGGATGACTTTCGCCTGCTGATTTACCCAATTTGTACAGGAATTTCAAATTGATTCTCTGTTCCATGACACGCCAAAAAACCACTGCATAGGCAAAGGTTGATAATAAATTTATTAAGAGTCACAGCCGCACAAAACCATGCACTACTATTAACTGAATATTACGGAACATGACGAAAGTGTCACTGATAATCGGGTTGTTCCCATTTTCAATTTGAGGGGTCATTCACCCTACTTATTGGTCACACGTTGTATACTGGCCAGTTAGCATATACTTACTATGGAATAACTCAGTGTCCCTCATTCCAAAGATTCTATGCTACTGTTTGTGAAAATTGCAACACATTAAGGACTGATGGCATTAATTTGAAACTTACAGAATATACAGTGAAATCTATCTATAATGATAAATCTGTCTATACAACATTTTCTATGGTCCCGATTGATAGAGTAGATTGGGTTGAACTGTGTAATGATGTCTTTTCCTTGTCCCTAGAATATCGTTATACACAGATTTTACTGTATATGTGTTAGTTTAGGATATGTCAATGATTTTAATGTCATCGATAGTATACATGCGGTGTCTGAACAGTGCCTGTTGAACTTCCTGATCTTGGGTATAATAAATAGCTCAAGCAAGATGATGCATTCAATAGAGAATTGACATTGAGTTGATAAGGTGTATGTATTTTTGTATCTATGTCCCATTACCGGTGGTCGCATTATGAACGCCGGAAGGATTGTTTAGATGAGGGAAGCTGGATTTCCCTGCCATGAAATTGCCACTTATATGGAACAAAACTCTTAATACAGTGATGTAAATATGGTATCAGTGGGCGGATGAGTGGCTTGGATACACAGAAGTTCAGGAAATGGACTGCAAAATCACACGACTGCACAGGATGACAGATACCTCTACTGTATCCTTAGGTCCTAGTGCAGCATGACCTTTTTTGACCTTGCACCATAGAACTCACAAATAAACAATACATGTAAAACAACAATTATATTTCCAATCGTTAATTGTGTAAAAATCTTCAAATTTGGTGACTGCCATAGTGTAATTACATATATACAGTTAAATCTAATTATAATGAGAGGGAATAAAACATTTGTTTGGTTATATTAAAAAATATACAGTGCCCAAACCCTTTGCAAGAGAAAACCTTTTACAGCAAGCAATAGCCTAATAAACTTTCTCCTTAATTCTCATAGGTTGAGTCTAAAAATGGATTTTCACTTTTTTTATATTTTTTTTTCTTTTTGAAAGTATGATACCTTATATTTCTATTCCTGACGACATTGTTATTGAGATAAAAGTTGCAAACATTCTTGAATCTGGCAATGATGGTAATAAGGACTTACGTATGTTGATACCCCTCCCACATAATAACAGGTAAAATTGTAGGTTTCCTCATGCTCGTTATGAACAGGTTCAACTTCGTATATATACACTGAAGTGTTAAAAGTCGTGGGATAGCAGTATGCAAATTTACAAGTGGTGTTACAACTTGCATCATGTTAAATGGGTATAAAGAGTTGGATGGTTGTCAGTGTTGTTAGACTCTTGAATGACTTGTAAAATGTCGAATAATGTGATAATGACTACCCGACAAGAATTACAGAGTTTGAATGTCGAATGATCGTTAGAGCTGGACACTTGGGGCATAGCATTTCAGAAATTGTTGCAACCTTTAAGATTCCTTGCTCCATAGTGTCCAGGGTGTATTGAGAGTACCTCATGGATGACATTGACTCTCATAAGGGATAATATAGTGGCTATGCATGTATGCTCAATGATCAAGACCAACAATATCTGAGCGGAAGCATCCATGTGAACAGACGAATGATTCTGTACAAACTGACTGCCACATTTAATGAAGGGTATACTAGAGGTGTCTGAGGTCCATGCAGCGGAATTTGGTGTTGATGGAATATGGCAGCAGAAGACCAATGTGAGTGCCTTTACTCACAGCAGATCATCAGCACCTCTCATGAGCTAGAGATCACATGATTTGGGCCCTAAATGACTGTAAAAAGGTGGCATGGTCTGATGAGAGGTTTCCAGTTGCTGAGGCTGTGGATCCAACTTGTCAACAAAGCAGTGTGCAAGCTGGTAGTGTTTCCATAATGGTGTGGGGAGTGTTTTCTTGGCATGAATTGGGTCCTCCAGTCAAAGTGAATCAGTCATTGATAGAGAATTGTTATGTTCGTTTGCTTGTTGACCATTTACAGTCTTTTATAGACTTCACCTACCCAAATGATGATGGGATGTTCCAGGATGATAATGCTGCATGGCATCGGGCCCATATTGTTCATGACTGGTTTGAGAAGCATTCGTGACAGTTCCAGCACATGATTTGGCTACCTAGATCGTCAGACATAAACCCTGTGGAGCACATCTGGGAGATGATCAAAAGAGTCATTTGTGCATGAGATCCAGCACCTACTACAACTATGGAATTATGGGTGACTATCGAAACAGCATGGTTGAACATCTCTACTGCTGACTAGTTGCATCCATTCCACATCGTTGCTGTCCCTTTTCAAGCTCGAGGAGGTACCATATGATATTAGAGTGGTATTCCATGACTTTTGGCATTTCGGTGTATACAAGAAACAAATCACAGCAAACCATGCTCGCCCACCTCAATATGAAAACCTGAAAATCTAGGAACTTAGTAGGAAAAAATTTCTTACTTGCCAATGGCAACCAAGTAACTGGATTTGTAGAGTTCTGTATATGTTTGTTAGATTTTAATTATTAAAAAATACGGACACATACATGTACAGTCAAACTCTGTTATAATGAACATCGGGAGACCACAAGATTTTCTTCATTATAACCATTATTCATTATAACTATGTATATTATACATTAAATCGAACCTAAATCATTTGGTTATATAGTTGTGAATTCATTTTATCAACATTTGTTATAACAGTTTTATCGTATTTATTACTATGTGGAATCAATGCCAATGTCTGTTAAAATCCATAAGTATAAATATGTATTTATATATATAAAAACGTAATTTTAAAATTGTATATGAACAGGAGCAAAAAAAAAAGTCTACTGAGAATGTCAAGGCACAAACTCATGACCTTTCGATTACATGTTGAATACTCTCCCATTTTCGAATACTTCCCCTTTGTGTGTGATATATAAAACTCAATGAAGAGAAGTATAGCATAGGCTACATCCCAGTTAGTAGAGCATTCAATATGTAATTGAAAGATCTTGAGTTTGTGCTTCAATGGTTTCAGTACTCTTCTTTCACCTTTGTATGCGATTTTCAAATTGCATTATATATACACTGAAGCACCATTATGACCACCTACCTAATAGAGTGTTGCTCTACCTTTGGCATGCAAAAGGACTGCAACCTCCCTTGGCATGAATGTCACAAGTATTTGGTAGGTGACCAAAAATGGTTGGTACTAGATGTGCAAGCAGTGGTCATGTAGTTCCCGGATATTCCGGGGTAGTGAACTTTTTGCTCTGAGCTGCCGTGGCATCCATGTGTGCTGCATGACATCCTAAATGTGCTCTATGGTATTAAGATCTGGTGAGTTAGGCAGCCAGGATATCAACTGAAATTCATTTGCATGCTTCTCAAATCATTGTAGCACAATTCCAGCCTTGTGACAAAGAGCCTTATCCCGCTGGAAGACTATTCCCAGCAGGGAAGACAGATGCATGTATGGGCGGGTGTAACTGGTCTGCAATGATGTTGAGATAGTTAACACCTTTCATGGTGTATTCTACCATGATTAATGGTCCCAGAGACATCCATGAGAACATCTCCCAAACTATAACACTGCCTCCACTGGCCTGTTTATAACCTGTAGCACATGTGTTGAGGAACTGTTTGCCTGGAAGATGGTATACTCGGCATACTCTGTTCCATCGTTGTATGGTCCAGTCATGACGTTCCCGGGCCTACTCTAAGCATAAATGGCAATGACGATTGGTTAACAATGGCACATGAGAGGGTTGTCTGCTGCAGAGTCACATATAAAAAATATAGTCTTCTGAACTGCGTGCTCTAAAACACTTCTACTTGAACTTGCATAGTAGTTAGCTATCAGTTGAGCCACTGGCTTTCGCGGGTTTTGCTTCACCAAGCGGGACAGCCTACGACATCCAATGCTTTGCTGTCTATTGCTGGTTTCACCATCATTCATCCACTTTGCATAGGTTCTAATAATGGCAGTTCGCGAACACCCGATGAGCTGTGCAGTTTTGGAGATACTCGTTCCAAGCTGTTGGGCCATTACAATCTGCCTGTTATCGAACTTGTTATATTAGCAGCCCCAGCCATCACACACAAACGTAATCAAGAGAATTATACCTCAATCATTAGCAGCCATAAAATACTTTTTCCATCTGCTCATATATCCTCCGAATCATCCAGGCGAGCCCATTTGGACACAGTGGGGATGATCATAATGTTTTGGCTCTTCAGTGTATATATATATGATTATGTACATATTAGGTCTACCGGAAAGTTCTGTACGATAATGTTGTCTCAAGTTTCAACATGCATTCACATGTTCATTTGAGACACACATGGCTGTCTTTCTTTATCATTGAATTTTTACACATCTGCTCTTCTAAATTAACTGAAACAAATGTGTCTTGTTTCATTATTAAGTGAGACACGATCATGTAAACATGGCTACTGATGAAGTTCATTTACGACACTGTATTTTATACGAATTACAATAAGGCAGAAATGCTACAGAAGCGTGTTGAAATTTAGTGGAAGTTTTTGGTGGAGATGCAGTTTTGGATAAAACATGGAGATGGTTTGAAAAATTTGAAGCAAGTGATTTCGATCTTAATGATGAGCCATGCTTTGGACGGCCATCTTTGATCGATGACGATATTGTTAAGACCATGATAGAGCAAGATCCTTTTTTGACAACATCGGAGATTGCAGAAAAGCTTAACTCAGCTGAACAAACCATTTCGGGCCATATTCGGAACTAGGATTGGTCTATAAATATTTCAGATGGGTGTCTCATGAGTTAAGTTAGAAAAATTTGTATGCTCGAGTCGTTATATGAACATCTCTGCTTACTCGGAACAAAGATAAACCCTTCTTGGACCGGATGATAACTGGTGATGAAAAGTAGATTATCTATGAAAACGTGGTTAGGAAAAGAGCATACTGTGAGCCCGGACAACCTGCCCCCTCTACCTCTAAACCGAGCTTGAGCCTGAATAAGAGAATGATGTCTAAGGATCAACACATTACGAGCTTTTGAAACCTTACGAAAAGTTCAATTCGGAGAGATAGTGTCAGCAAATGGACGATTTAAACAAAGCAGTCAAAGCAAAGAGGCTGGTGATGTTCAGTAGGAAGCACATCATACTGCATCATGATAATGGGCCCTGCGGTGGCGCAGTGTGGTAACGCGTTCTCCTATTGCGCGGCTAATCCGGGTTCGACTCCCAGCAGTGCAAAAAGAACGCTTACTCTGATCTCAAAGATTGCACTGCTCACTGTAGTCCGGGGTTTGGTTCCCTAGGCCTTAAGAGGTTCGGATTCCTCGGAAAACAGTAGGTCCCGGCGCAGCATGACCACTGTAGTCTTTGAGCCGTAAAACCAAAAAGAAAGCGAAAGCATAACGATAATGCTAGACCACATGCTGCTTTGGTGACTCGTCAGAAACTTACAGAGCTAGGCTGGGAAATTCTGTCGCATTAATCACACTCTCCCCAGACCTAGCACCTTCCGATTATCACTTGTTTCTCACCTTGCAAAATTTTTTAATGGGGAAAAATTCAAAACTGAAGCAGATGTCCGCCAAGCACTACTAAGTTCTTTGCCTCCAAGGACAAGACATTTTTCAAAAATGGTATTTACAAATTACCATCACACTGGCAAGAAGTCATAAGTAATTTCAGAAATTATATTATACAATAAATATTATTAAAGGTATGAAAAATGTATTTCCTTTCACTTCCCAAATGGATAGAACTTTCCGGTGGACCTAATGTATATGATTATGTATATTTATATGTACTTGTATGTTATATTTATGTATGTTTTAACCTCATAGGGAAACTAATATTCGTTGTCCAATAAATTTTACTTTCACTGCCATGCATGGAGTTTCTCATCGGTATATGGTTAAAGCGTTTAAGGTATGTGGATTCCAGCAATATGTGCCAGTAAAGGAACAAATGGATCCAGATCCAGAATTTCCAACTGTTAAATTTCCTAATCCTGAAGAAGGCAAGAGTGCCTTGGTAAGCATTTTATTCTTCTGTGACTGAATATATATATACATATGGTAATCTCCCTAATATATTGATTCTTAAGGGACAGAAAAGAAATAGCAAGGGAAGTTAATAAGAATGATGTGCTGAGTAAAGACTAATATTTTAGTCGATTTTCTTTCACACTTGCAAGCTCAGGATTGTCAATATATTTGACAACTGCATTAGCCGGTTTATATATTTTTTTTCTATCCTTTGTTTTAATTACATCTTACATTTTGTACACATGAACTTTTCAAACTCAACCCATATCCTTTGAACTTTATAACCAATCTGCAATAAGCTTGAAAATTTTCAATTTCAAATTTAGTTGCTAGAGATATAGCTTTTTTTTTAGTAATACACCAGAAACTAGAATGTTAAATGCTCTTGCTTTGTTAAGCCATTTTAGAAGTGACTTAACAAATTCTTTTGTTTTAGAATAATGCATTTTCAGACGTTTATTCGTTGATGATCCACATTTTTCTATAGCCTCTAATATCCTGTGACTTGCTAAAATGCTTTTGAAAGTAGACTCAGGAAGCTGAAATTGTTTAGTTAACTCTAGTTTATTAAATTTATTAAATCAACAATAGATCTAACTCTAGTTTGCTTTTTTCCATGATCATTTTTACATTCTTTAATATTTTTACCTTATTTTGAAGTGTGAGGTGTTTTCTTTTGGCAGGCATTTTTTAACTAATGAAACTAAATTTAAAAATTGCTGAACTCTTTGTATACATAGTAAATCTTATCAATTAAGACAGCCAATTGAGGCACTTGCATTTGGCGACAGGAACTGAGGAAGGTCATGGCCAGATGCCAATAGACAGAAAGGAGTCATTACTCAAAAATATATCAATTCGATGAAGCATTTGTTGGGACTACAAAATGGAAATAGTGAGTTTTAATTATATTATTGAGAGAGATTATTGTGTATATGTATGCACACACTCTTGGTTTTGTTAAAATATACAATCAAAAGGGATACAACAATATAGGGTTTCAAAAGCTATAAGTATTATCTGTGTTCAGATCAATATAATTTTATTTGTCACTTATTAACAAATTATATTTATGTTCATTGATTAAGAATTGTCAACAGAATGCAGTAGAAAATGTCCTTCTATAGAAGCTTAAAGGGTTAGTAACCCATCTCATCCCTGCTTTAGTTGTAATAATGTCAATAATGGCACTTGCTTAGTCGTATATAGTGGATGTGAAAGCAAACGAATTAGTTACTTTATACAACTTATTATTGGCTTTGATACGTTATTATGTCTTTGAGTATGGGAATGCTTCTCTGACCATAGGCTGTCTTTGCCATTGAACCACAGCCCTGCAGTGATGACACACTCACCTAGCATACTATTAGTCTGAATTTGTCACCTGCCAGTGCCAAAAAAAGCACTTATTGACTAACAGCTCACTAGTCCGTGGGTTGGTTTCCTAGGCTTTAAGGGTTTCGGATTCTTCAGAAAAATGTTGATCTACTGCTCTGAAGTGGCATAGTCATAACTAGGGCTCACATGTTGATGACATTTGCATTTTTTGCCAATTTTTTCATAAAAAATTAAATTTTCATAAGAGTTACAAACAAGTTGCAATAACTAAAATTAGGATTTCTATACGAAAATAGCTTCAGCAGCTTTCATTGTCAATCAACTATATATATCAATTGTAGCCTTTTTAACTTTGCCTTTGGTGCCCATTGCTAACTTTTATTTCAACCCTGTGGTCACACTTCCCAACTATTACCTTATATTAAGTATTTTTACTGAATTCAGAGGTACTTGAAAAAGTTAATCATCCAACCATCTGTCAGCTATTTGAGAAATCTTTTACTCTTTTGTTTCTAAACTTAACGGAACATAATTTTTTACCCTTTTTAACAGATGCTGGAAAAAAACCAAAAAAACCCACATAGTAAAAGCTGGAAAAACAAACGTTTTTATCCAAAGCTAATGAATGCCACTTGCCTTGATCC
>QLNU02000092.1:12671-27386 GCA_006491805.2 Dysdera silvatica | reverse complement strand
TGTATAATTTAGGATAAGAATTCAGGAAAAACTCGGATGCAAGGTTTCTCCGGGAAAAATCCAGGACTGTGGGTGTAAATGCACAGGGCATTCATGCTTTCCCATCACTCGGCTTGGTAAAGGGAACAGGAGTTCTCGAAACGTTCCAGAGTCTTTTACGTTGTACCAATGACGAAATTTTACGAGTTATAGCAAGCCCTATTCAGACATTGTATTGTTTTGTTAACACATTCAGCCTTCATCAGGAGGAAAGGATTTTGTTCCCCACCGACGTCAGCCTATGTTGCCATCGCGAAGGTTGCATGCCCGTTGGCCGAAAAAAAATTCTTTGTGACCGTGACTCACAGCTATGTGTTTGTAACTTGCGCGTTTGCAATCTGGGCTGGCATCTCTGTCGAAAAAATCTCTCTGTTCCACTGAGCTAAATTACAACTGAAGCGCGGACTCCCTATTCAGCAGCCCAAAGGCATCTGAAGCTTTTTGCTGCGGAAGGGTAAACTTCGTACGCGAGTTAGGCAAACAATCTGTGAACGAGAACTGACACCTAATCTCATTAATAATATCCGCTGTTAGTATTTACATTTAATTTAAAGATACACTTTTCACAACTACTGTCTGCATAGGAGTAACTTAGAGTTTAAATATAGCGTAAACTCTGGGGAGGGGGGGGCAAAAGGCAAAAACCCAAAATTGCAAGGGAAAAGGTAGGATTTTGCTGAAAAAAACTGGGCAATTACCCCCTTGCCCTCGCTGTATTACGCCTATGACTATGTGTGTTTTAGATTAGCATCTTTATATGCTGTGATATACAGTATATATATATGCTTTTAAACTTCGAAAATTATGAATTCGACTTTTATATACCATATGTATGCTGTAAAATTTTTTATCACCCTCTAAACAAATTAATCTTTCAAGATTGATTAACCGAAGTAGACACTAATGATCGTTAATTTATAAATTTGTAGAAAAACACAAAAATAAACGTTGAATTGTTAACTTAGCCTGTTAACTTAGTATGTTGTTCTCAACTAAAATCCAAATTATTCTTACTTTTTAACACAATTTGAAGAAAAAAGACATTTTCACTAAGTGTCTTGCATTATTTCTTTGATTTACACGAACTTAAAATGTAATAGCTCCTCTAGTTTTGTTGTTAAAAATATATATTAACATTGAAAGACGCATTGAAACTGACTGACTGCCTAACGCGCATAAATGAAGGAGTGATGCGGTCCTACGGAAACGGCGAAAGTCTGAACTCCAGTTGCAGTATAGCTCTGTGCTCCGTTCTGACGAAAAAGGCACGTGTTATTGAAAAGCGCGCTAACCTTTTAAAAACTGACATTAAAAATCATTGTTTGCATCAACTCGTGAAATTGTTTATGTACATTACATCTACGCAGTGACTTCGTCTAATTTAGGCGTTAATGTCAAATATTACGTCATAGAAGTTACGCTGATCATTTAGTGATTGATTTGGAAATTAGTTTTCCTTTGCACATCTGACTCTAATTCAATAGCTGCACGAAGCGTATCCAAACAACATTTGCCGCCGCCATTGCATTCTCTAAATAAGACCTTGTTTACACTAACATGGAATTAGTGTCGCCAATATCCAATTGCCAAATTGTCTAATGCTCATTTGCACTAATCTAATACTAGAGGACCCTCATGCTGAGGAAAGGATGAAACAAACATGGGGAAACTTGACAAGTTTCTGGTAAGTTCTGAAGTTGAGAGGAAATGAACATATTATTGGGATAGTGACATGACACGTATCTCTTTGAAGCGTGACTCAATATCAAATGAACCGGCAATGATTGTATGCTTTGCTGCTAACAGCTTCTGAAGATGAAAACACGTTTCAATTCTGGCTAGATATATACAAAGGGTATTTACACATATTTATAACCACTTTGACAGCGTAAATAAAATACATACATTAAGGAAGTTATTTTTTGATGCATTCTATCTGATAGACCTATCTTTGAACTACCATATTACATCTAGATTTCTACGATAGTAGGGCTTTTTGTAAAGTCACAAGTGGAATTTTGTCCCACTCCTCCTCCACAGCTTTCCATAGTTCATCCAAGTCAGCGTTTTTAAGAGCTTGTTTTAAAAGTCCAAATGCACAGTAATCCATTCATGCTAAATATTGAGATCATCAGATGGTAGGAATATATCTAACTGGTACTGACTTGATTCCAGTTTCTTATCTCAATTTTTCTAGAAATGCGGTTGCACTTTTGGAGGTATGGCTGCTCACTTTGTCTTGATAGAGTTCCACACTTTGAAAATCAGCAGGACACAGTTTTGGAATACCTTCTTTAAAAATAAGAGTCAGAACATCATTTTGATAATATGTAAAGTTCATTTTCGAATTTTTTAACTTTTCTTATTTTTAATTTTCCGTTATAAGAGATACCAGTGAAAACCATAAATCCTTTACTAAAAGTTTCTTTGCTCTATTTGAACCAAACTTTTCAGTTTCTAGGGCCTCTTTTTCGATAATAAATCGATCTTTTTTTATTAAAATCATTTAAATAAATCAATGCTTTGTCAATTGTAACAATTTTTTTTCCATCTAGTCCCTGCTAAATGACTTTTATATAACAATTTGCATCTAATCTTCCGCTCAGCAACATGCTGAGGTAGCAGACGATGAACTGTACTTCGTTTTAATTAAATTCAAACCTTTATTAAATTATTTTATTTATAACTGATACAATTTACGTAAAGCTTTTACAATAGTTCTTTTAGGTTTCGAGTTTTCTCGTAAAACCGTAGACTGCACTTAAGAAATGTTAGAAGAAGTACGAACCTTTTGGGGATATTTCTTTTGAGTTTTTTCCCTCGTGACATTAAAACCTGGCAATCTTCTCCTTTTACATTAATAATATCACTTATTTCGTATTTTGAAACTTGAAAAACATGATTCTCGCATCGTTTTTTAAATATTGAATATGAATATTTCTCTTCGGAAAGTGCAAATATGTAGTCTTCAGGCCACAGCTTCCTTTTGTACGCCATTTCACGGCGCAAACTAAAACTTTTAGTCGCAAACGATTTTTCCGTTTTCAGATAATATCGTATTGCCAGATTTTTTCCAGGTCGCTGTTAGTTTTTCCTTTTTCTAATTTAAAATCAAAGTCGTTATAAATATGTGAAAACACCCTCTGTAATTTTCTTGCAGTAAAACCTCCATATATCGAAATTCTTTATATATATATATGGCATTTTTGTTAAACTTCCCGATTTGTAGCCCCGCCCATTACACAAAACAATTGTTTCCATAAATCTAAATTTGGTATGGAACCATCCACTTTAATACTTGGAGCTCCTATTGTATATCAGCACATCTTTCAACCATACAAATACACTTAAATTTTACAATACCAATAATTACAATACAATAAAATTACAATACAATATTTTGCAATAGATAATTTCAATGAGGAGAAAGATAAAATTAAGTTCGCAAGGAAAAGCGTTATGCGAAATTTTAAGCATACGCACACAAAACAGAAATTCGTTTAACGTTATTTATATCATTATTATATAGATACATTCGTATGTGCTTATGATATATAAAACGAACAGTGAATGGAAAATGAAATTTACTATAGGGTACTTAAACTTAATTTCATTGAAGGTAGTCCCAACATTGCCATGAATTCAGCAAAGTTCCTCAATAGAAAAAAACCCGATCCCAGGAAAGAGGGGAAAATAGCATAACCAACAACATTTATAAAAGTGAGCCATAATGACAAAAAAAAATGGTTATATAAAAAATGAATGCTAGAAACTCTTCGCCTGTGGGAAAAAAGTTACAATTTAGCTTAATGCTGGTTCCAAGATATAAGACCTATGGCAGTAAACTTTTTGAGAAACAATTCTCTAATGTCACTGATAAATGCGGATTTTTGACATCGCGGTAAGTGGAACAAAATGGGTTTCCAGCGTGAAATCTGGAAGGAGGAATTTTTATCAACTTCGCGCAGTTCAAGCACTTCACTTATCAATGCGCCTGGGGGATTTTATATTTATGAAGATCGTTTTGAGTGATTGTTTTTAATAATAGATGCTTAAAATAAAAAGATAATGGCCCTGCGATGCCCAGTGATAACGCGTTCGCCTGACGTGACCCTAGTATGGGTTCGATTCTAAACGGTGGGAAAAAAAGGTCGACAGACTAATTCTTCACTGTAGTCCAAGGAATGATACCCTAGGCCTTAAGAGGCTCGGATTTCTCGGAAAATGCAGCCCTACTGCCCCACGATGTCTTAGGAATAACGTATTCGTCCGTCGTACCATTAACCTGGATTCGACTCCCAATGGAATGCCTTTTGTCTTTTTTATGAAAAATGTTTCTATCGTCACAAATTGTAGTATTTATAAGTGTTAAAAAGGAACAAATTAAATATTACACAGCATATAATAATACATTATATATAATATATATATTATGTATTATATGTTTAGTGGTATGTGTAACTATTGGTAGTGTTATTGTCCCTACAATTTGGCCCAACAACAAATGCATACAATGATACTCTTCCTAATAATGGATTAGGATTTTGATTACTGACGCGTCAACGAATGGAGGAGCTTAATTGCAGATATGTGATCCTTTCATCAAAGAAATTGCATTGCGAAATATCTAAAACTTGAAGGAAATTATCAAAGAATTTTTTTCATTATTTCACAGTTAAGATGCAACCTTTTCTGTTGCAAATCTGAAGATGGAATAATTTCTTAAAACAGATATTTCAACTCTCAGGAGATGGAATAATTTTGAAAAAAAAAAGCAAATTTTATCTGAAAAAAATTAACCCAGCCATTGCAGTTCAAAGCCCGATTGCGAAAGGTATATGGGAAATAAATTTTTGTTAGTCTATTAACAAAAATGCAAATTATGACAAATTAAATGTGATGCAACGAATTACCGTTGCGATGAATTATGCCGGCGGCGAGTTCTCCCGCGACGAATTGACACAGAACCTATCGTATGAAAACGACAAGACAACTATGCGTTCATTATAACAATTTCTCATGTCATTTAAAAGACTGTTAATTAGTTCTTAAGAAAATTACGTCCCGATCTGTGTGAATTATGCTAATTTTAATTACATTTCCTTAAACATCCTGCCAATTACATTATTTTTTAGCTTATTCTTTAATTTTAAACATCGCTGCAGTTTTATGGTATCTGATAATTTTTTGGAGTATTTCCGAGCATTAGGTAGCATATCGAATGATTGGAAGAGGGCCATGTTTTATAATTCGGCTAATTATATCAAGCATGCCGGATAAAGCGATCCATTTTTGAAAATCGTATATAAGGTGCGAGTTTGAACCCAAATAATATTAGGAGCAAAAAAAATGACGTGCTAGTAAAGTGGACAAAAATAAAATGAAATACTAGTTAAGTGAGAACAATTAAAGTGCTAATAAGATGAGAAAAAATAAAGTGAAGCGCTAGTAAAATGAGCAAAAGTAAAGTAAACTTCTGGTTAAATGAGCAAAGTAAAGTGAGCAAAAAAAGTGAAATGCTAGTAAAGTGAGCAAAAATAAAATGAAGTACTAGTTAAGTGAGAACAATTAAAGTGCTAATAAAGTGAGAAAAAATAAAGTGAAGCCCTAGTAAAATGAGCAAAAATAAAGTAAACTTCTAGTTAAATGAGCAAAAGTAAAGTGAGCAGAAAAAGCTAAATGCTAGTAAAATGAGCAAAAAAAAAAAGCCAAGTGCTAGTAAAGTGAGCAAAAGTAAAGTGCAGTAAAATAAAAATGTATTTTTAATGACATATATCCAAGTACTATCCAGAGACTGTATAATACTCGAGTTAATATGAACACGTATGCCAAGTAACAGCCTATTTAATTGGCAAAATATATGCATCTACAACTATGAATTAAACTCCCCTGATCTTGTATTTATGATTTTCAGCTAGTATTAATATATGTTTCTCATAACTTACTAGAAATTCCTTCTAATAATTAACCCACCCCTTTAAATATATATTGTTAAAGGAACTTCATTAACTCTTTGTCTGAACAAGGGCTTTTCTAAATGCCCCTTTGCTAAATTCCTCTTTGTTACCGTATTAAATGACCCGACGAACATCGTGACATAATTAATAATCTTGCAATTATTTCCTCATTTGAATATTAGTAAGTCTGGCGTTAATTTACATGACAAAGAACTCCAATCTTACTAATTTGAAAAACGCAAAAGTTAAGCGTGGCCTGTCAAATTCAGAAAGCTTACCACCAATTAATTGAATTCTTCTCTCAACTTCGTCTATTAAATAAATGATGATAAACAAAGATCTTATAAATCAACAAAGTCCTTTTTTGATTTGGAGTACGTGTTTTCAATTACTGATTTCAATTACGCGTTTTCAATTACACGTTTTCAATTACATGTTTTCAATTACGGATTTCAATTGCACGTTTTCAATTACATGTTTACAATTAAATGTTTACAATTACATTTATGTTATGACCTAGATGATGTATTAATCATGGTTAGTGTTGAATAAAAACAAGATATTGAGCTATTCTTAATAAAATACTTTATTTACGTGCACCAATGTGCGTCATTCAACGTACTGCATTGCTATTGCAACCTGATTTCCTCGTTCCATCCAGACATTTTAGTCGATGTTTTTTCTTAATCTTTATGAGAAAAATGGTTTGCTATTACCAATCATAAAAAAAGGCTATTGATTTTTCTATTTTTCTACTGGACTCCTTTTTCTTTCTGACACAGGGCGTTTCATTTGAGCAGGAGGTATCATTTTGAAGATATTATTGGTGTCCCCTGAATAGAAAACCCACGTTTTCAGTCAAGGTATGCAATCAGAGACAGGGAAAACGCAAGCGATGACAATCAATATATTTTGCATGTTATGTCTTTCATCCTCATCTATATTCCATATATTTTTATTTATTGTTCACCAATTTTGGTAGAACCCGAACTCAAAATATTTTTGGGTGCCGAATGGATACATTAGATATAGCATCCCTGCATCTGAGCGTCCCCCGTCCTCTGCTCCAAGTTCTTCCTTCTTTGCTTTGGTTCTCATAAATTTAACCAGTTTACTACGTCTGAATTGTCAACCACATATTATCCAGTATCTTTAAAATTCGGGACCATGCAACTGCCTTACATGTCATCGTATACCTACCTTTATGTTATCATTCCTTCTTCGAGCGAACATTGAACTTGTTTCATATGAAACTTTAGGTTGACATCCATCTCCTTAGGTATGATTAGTTGCTTCCTTGTGACTAACCATCCAATGAACATATATATATATATATATATATACTACATACAAATATGATATGCAATCAAAAACGCCTGTTATATCAAACACACTAGTGGCCCAGTGATTTCGAACAAAGCCTTTGTTTGATATCACTCATTGGGTAAAATTTCCCAGGAAATTCATTTATATGTAAAAATACCCTGGGTTAGAAGTAACATTGAATCTTCTGCCTAGAGGCTTTTTAACACACCCGAGGGATCTTGGGTTCTATCATTTTTTGGGGGCCCTTTTTACACGAACTTTTAAATTTCCAAATTTTTGCAATCAGAGAAATATAATGCATGATAAACAAACACTGGCAATTTGGGGCCTTTTTTTATATTAACTCTTAAATTTCCAGATTTTTGCAATCAGAAGAACATAATACATGGTAAACAAACACTGCCTGTTTGAAACCCCGTGTTCGAATCACAACCATTTTGGCCCCTCGGTTTAAACGACATTTCTACCTGGACACTTCTACCTAGAACTAAGTGTTACTAAACTAACTAAGTGTTACACTAGAACTAAGTTAAGAAACAAGACGTAAACCGAATCCATGGCAGAAAGTTTTTTTTTCAATGTACTAACATGTAAAAATTAAAAAGTTAGCAATTTTAATTAAAAATTAAATAATATGTGGTTGCCAATTCAGACGTAGTCAACCGGTTAAATTTACGAGAGCCAAAGCAAAGAAGAAAGAATTTGGAGCAACGGACGGGGGACGCTCAGATGCAGGAGCACCAACTCTAAAAGAACCCAGATCTTTTGGCAGCCAAAATGTATTTGGGGTGCGGGTTCTACCAAAATTGATGAACAATAAATAAAAATATACAAAATACAATTGACGATAAAAGGCATAAGATGGAAAATACATTGATTTTCATCGTTTGCGTTTTTTCTGTCTCTGGTTACATCCCTTATCTGTAAAGAAGAGCTCTTCCCTTTAGGGGGTACCAATATTATCTTCAAAATGACATCCCCTGCTCAAATGAAACAGTGTGTCAGAAATAAAGAAAAGGGAGCCCAGTAGAAAAGAAGAAAAATCAATAGCCTTTTAATGTATTTGGTGACTGCATCATGAAAATTAGGAAAAAATATGGGACAAATGCCTGGATGGAAAAGGAAAAAAAACAGGTTACAATAACATTACGACAAATAAAGACTGAATAGAATAAGAAATAAATTTATTCAGCCGATGTACATTCAGTGTTGATACATCTGTTTCAAGATTGTTCTAATGTTACAACTAAAATTTTTTAATGTATTTACCTTTGCCTCAGATTATTTTCAGTTTCTTTTTTTCTTGAAGTTAGAGGATGTATATTTCCATGCTTATTAAAATTGTCGATATACCTGCGTTACCTTTCAAATATTTTTATATAATAATGAAAATTACGTAAAACTCCCATGTACACATAATGACAAAATAGGCACAATACGTTCTGCGTATATCTGGATGCAATCTACATATATACGTATTTGCAATTCAACACTCATACAAATCATAACTCCTAGCTATATAACTAACATCCTAAATAAAATTATTTTGGTCAAAGTTTTCCATGCAATTAGTTTATTTCCTGCGAACTCTTCGATCACCGGATAAAAATCCTTTTGTATGACATACAAAATTACCAATAATGATCAACCATCGTTCGGAAAGCAATAAAAATTTCACGCGTATAAAAAACGGAAAAACCAGAAAATTAAAAAGTTTATTGTTTGAGATGTGGGGTGCTTTATGAGCACGAAGTATGGTCATTAAGGAAGAAAGGACACTTAATTCAAATGATCTGAAGCGCAATCAAGATTGGAAAATTCTCTAAAAATAGAGAACAAAAGAGAAAACTTTTAAAAAGATTTTCTCGAATCCATTATTTATGGAAATAAAAAACATCAAACATCCATTAGGCATGTACATTTCAATGAAATAATCTTGAGTGAAAGTCAGATGGAATAATACCACCAAACACAAGAATACATACCAAATCAGCTAAGCTCCAGCAAAATATAATGAGATGTAAAAATGTTTTTGAGACAAAAAATTAATTTTCAATTGAAACTCTTGATTAGTGTAGCATATTTGTTGATAAACTGCTATGTCTGTCCTGTTTTCATTAACATTTCAGGCGATGAAGAAAGATACCAAGAATTAAGTAAGAAAGATACCAGGAATTAAGTAAGAAAGATACCAAGAATTAAGTGAGAAAGATACCAAAAATTAAGTAAGAAAGATACCAAGAATTAAGAAATATCTATTGAAATATGAATGAACTTTACAAGGAGTAATAAATGGATCGACAAGATTAACTGTAAAGTGATCTTAAACAAATTCAACTCAAAAAATATATACTGTCAATATAATTCTTAGAAGCATGTTGTAGATAGTGAAAGGAGAAAATAAAAGTTAGCAAAAGAGGAAGAGAGGAAACCATTATGGAAATGAGACCTAGAAGCAAAAAGCAAGAAAAAAAATGAGGAACACATTTTTTAAATGTTAGATAAGATAAAGCAAAGGGAAATTCAGCCGTGAGCGCTATTGTCTTCATTGTTCGCAAAACTCCGAATCGAAAAAAAGAAAGAAACTTAAGAAGGAAAATAGAATAATAAAACACTTCTGCCCCAAAATATGTGCATTTTTATGAACAATTTTTAATCGTTAATAATAATTAATAAATAGAAAAAGCAAAATACTGTAGGTTGACGCCGAATGCATGGAACTTAAAAATATAAACTTAAGAGGTAAAAAATAGCTTGCAATCCAGAAAATTAAATACTACGTAATATTTGATGCAACAAATTGCAAGAATTTTATAAAATATTTTACTTTATAGTATGTATAGTATACAGTTTTTACTATATAGTATTAGCAAGATAACTTTGCATGAAATTGACATTTTTTCACCAACTTTCATTTTTTATTTTCTAATTAAACTGTGTAATATGTAGATTTTAATTGAATTACTGTGTATATGCAGATTTTAATTGAATTACTGTGTATATGTAAATTTTAATTGAATTACTGTGTATATGTAGATTTTAATTGAACCTCTAAACAAAATTTTGAAAAGGAGATTTTCATCTTCGTAATGATATCCGAGCAAACAGATTTTGAAAGGCTTCGATCATTTTTAGAATGATTATTTCAATAAATCAATTTCCACACCTATTTTTATCCTGAAAACACATTTTTCCAGTAACTTTCAACATTATTAAAACCTATGATCTATTTTTCATCTTTCTAATAAATCAATAAAATTAGAATTCCATCGTGCGTTACCCATTTTTACAACAGTTTTAGAATTTCTAAGCATTTACTTGATTTTTTTTTCAGTAAAGTGCTTTATTTGAATTTACAGCTTTTCGTTTAATTGAAAGTTGCGTACAGAATAACTTAAAAATAAAAAATATTAATTGAGAGCACATGGCTGTACTCAATGAATTAACGAGTCAGAGTACATTAGAATAGTTATCTAAGAATCACTGTTCCATGTCCAAACTGAGCGTGTAGCAACTTTTCTTTCATGCAACTGGTTTGAGTCAAGAACTAAATGCTAGTATAAGCCTTGAAAGTGATGTGTCAAATTTATTGGTAATGATTATGCTACCACAAATTCCTCCACAAGTGTATGCACAAAGGTATATGCAAATTCCTTCACATGTGCCTCCGTAAATGTTGATAGAATTTCCACCGCACATGTTTACATAAATGTTGATACAAATTTCTCCACTCATGTTCACATAAATTTTTATTCAAATTCCTCCACACATGTCCACATAAATTTGTATTCAAATTCCTCCACTTAGGTCTGCTTAAATATTGATGCAGATTCTTCCACTTATGTCTACATAAATGTTCACATAAATTCCTCCACTTACATTTACATAAATGTTGATGTAAATTCCTCCACATATGTCTACACAAATGTTGACAAAAATTTCTCCATGTCTACACAAATGTCGCTACAAATTTTTCCATGCGTCTGCACAAATGTTGATACAAATTCCTCCACACATGTCTATACGAATATTGATAAAATTTCCTCCACACATATTCGCAAATGTTGCCACAAATTCCTCTACATGCTCCTCAATTTTTCCGTAGATTCCTTTGATAATATTTTTGTTGCAAATTCTAAGTATTTAATTCGATTAAAAACGTTTGATGTAAAATTTGCATTACGTAGGCCGGTATTTGAGTTTTTTGAATCTGGCAACACAAAAGACTACAGCTTTCATTGTTGATGACTTGTTGGAATTTCAATTTTCGTGTGAACTTTGGGTATTGCAGAACCAGAATTGCTATAAAATGCTTTTTACGACGTTGTTTTAAAATTAATGAGGTAGGAAAAAACATGGATTTAAGTTGAAGGGATTTTCGAGCCATGGTTTTGTATGAATTTCGACAAGGTTTGACACAGCAATGTTTGTCGATCGTATGAATTCGACTTTTGGTAATGAAGCACCATCTAAAGCAACAATTTACAACCACTTTAAATAATTCCATTTTGGACGTATAAGTCTCAGTGATGAGTTTCGTGAACGTCGACCAAAAACTGCTGTGACACCAAAAGACATCGACGCTTTGCGACAATTATTCACTTTAAATCTTCATACCACATATCGTTGAAATTGAGGCATCTTCGAACATTTATGGGACCCTAGTGCATTTAATTTTATATGATCATTTCAATAACAAAAAGATATGTGCGCGTCGGTTACCATACAATTTAAATCAAACTCAAAAGGATGCTCGTGTCAAATAATTCAATGAAAATTTGAAAAGATTCAACTGTAGTGCCTCAGCATATATCTTTGACATAGTAACATAGTCTTCGTCTATAGTAACAGGTGATGAAACCTGGATTTATTCCTATAAAAACAACAATCCACTACGTTCGGGTGTGCCAAAATGAACAGAATCCTACAAAAGTTGTTCGTGTGCGAAGTGCTTCAAAGAAGATGATTGCCTCGTTTTTTGGTAAATCCAGCCATGTTACAACCGTTGCATTGGAGGATAGTAGATCAGTAAATGCTGATTAATATACGACAATTTGCCAGAAATAGGTTTTGAAATGAGAGAAAATAATTCGAAACATCGCATTGTTCTTCATCATGACAAATCAAGCTCACGTACTGCATTTCAAACTATCAATTATTCGAACCATGAAAACATTGATTTGATGAGTCATGGCCCTTATTCACCTGACTTTACACCCATTGATTCCTTTTTGTTCCTAACGATCAAAAATAAAATGCGTGGTCAACGATTTAACAGCCCAGAAGGAGCAGTTGAAGCTAAAAAATCACATGATTCTGCTATACCAAACTCTGAATGGCATAACTATTTTGAAAATTGGTTCATTCCAATGAAAAAGTGTATTAATAGTAAAGACGAATATTTTGAAAAGCGATAAAACGATTTTTTCGATATAGAAATATTTTGTACATTATTTTCTAAAAACTTAAGTACTGGCCCTCGTATAACTAATGAATGCAAATAACACCCCACCCCCTCATTGATGATAATATTCCATTCTTTGACGATGCAACTGAAAAATTGCTGCAATGGTTTTATGCGGTCATTGGTACAGGGCAGACATGAATGGCTGTCATAAATAATAAGTACTATTTATCAGCAAATGGTGTTGTATTATTTCTTAATTATTATTATATTAGCAATTTGTTGAATCCGATAATATAATAATACTGAAGGTAATGCATTGTTTCTTAAATGTTATTAGAGAACTTAGCAGACTTAATTAAAATAATGATGTAAATAATTGACATAAAGTTCACGCACTCGTATTTTTAAAATTAAGAACGATCTTTAAAAATAATAATTAACGTGAATTAGTTGTTAATTTCTGTCTCTTAAACGATTCCCAAAATTCCATTATTACATTTTAATTAATAATGATTTTCGTTTCGAAGAATTTTGTGACTAAGTATGATATTGATCCACATGTATGATGTCAATACGCAAAGTTAGCACGAATATATTCCAAAGACATCTGTCATGCCATCATTTGACTATCTTGGATATAGGAAAACGTCGTAATAAATATGAACTGTCATCAATAATGATTACATCCTCCAACGATGTGAATCATGCATCATGTTTCCACTCCACTAAATCTATGTTGGTTGCTAATCGGTGATCGATTTCAGTCATTATATGGAACGTATGGAATTTTTTTTTTACTTCGTCACAAGATGACTTATAAAAATTTAACATTCCTCTTCCATTATTTTTATTCTCACACATTCAATATCTTTTTCATGTATTCTTTCCTCGCTATTTCCCTATTCGTGGTCAGAAACGCAAAGCAACGCTTTTATCCTTTCCGGTCTAAGCTTGGCTGGGTGCACAAGCCACGGCAAATAGTATTCTTATGAGCCTTCGCCTCTGTTGTTAGCTTCTTGATCTTCCTATTCTTCTCTTTCTAGTTTACTCTATCTTTCTTATTCTTTGTAAGCTCCTCTCTTCTCAGAATCCTTTGACTTTTTCATGTGTTTATTATATTGTCTGATTGCAGAGGTATTTTTAAATTAATATATTTCTCCTCACTTAGATCTTACTACAAGTACTTACGATGTTACCAAATTATAAATCATGAAAATATCTTAGATATATTTCATATTCCTATTGATCAAGTTGTGTACACGAGACAGCAATTGTTTCAAACCGAAGTTATTGTATAAATATAAATAACATGGCCTAAAATACAAAAAAAAATGTGTATGAAATGTATAGTCGAACGCGCTAACAAAAATCCAAAGGGAATGGCAAAAATTTTGGATATATGTAAATAGAGATATGTCCATACCAGCTGATGATTATTACGAAGTTTAGGGGATACAGAAAAACTTCAATATATATGAAATTTTGATATATCTGTGTTTGACATATGTGTATCCGTTTGTATAAATACGTATTAAAGATATTCATTTATATTTCATAAGTGATTTAAATTAAATACGCTAACTGTGAACTTACTTGTACAATGATAATTTACTCTTATATAATTTATGTTTGCAATGCTAAAGTGTTGTAATTACAAACTTATTCAATGATTATAGTAATTATTCAATGATTATAGTAACTATTCAAAGATTATAGTAATTATTCAATGATTATAGTAATTATTCAATGATTATAGTAATTATTCAATGATTATAGTACTTATTTAATGATTATAGTAATTATTCAATGATTATAGTAAAATATTCAATAAATACATATAATGAAACATTCAATTAGTAATTAGAAGTTCATTAAATTTATTATAAATGCTCTGCTGCTGAAAATTGTAGGATTATCTACAAAGCGGATATAAATAGCGGTGCTTCGAAGGAAACGCCATATTGTGTGTGAGATGGATATACTGCG
>QLNU02000092.1:0-12571 GCA_006491805.2 Dysdera silvatica | reverse complement strand
TAGTTTGAGAGTTTAAAAAGCTACTAGTTTGAGAGTTTAAAAAGCTACTAGTTTGAGAGTTTAAAAAGCTACTAGCTTGAGGAATTGAAAAGCTGTGCAATAAATTCGAGTGAAGTTCGTTCAACTTAAAATACAATATTCATTAGACAACTAAAAAGATAAATTATACAATTACGAACATATTATTTGTTATAACCAACATAAAAATTGTAAATGATTTAATACGCCATTTTATGGCTGAGCCTTTGATAGTACATGCACGTTAATTGATCGCACAGGTGTACTCATGAAGTTCGTAAAGTGGGGGGAGTAGGCTCAATGGCGAGGTTCAAAAATCTGCAACTCACACATTCTCATGTTAATTATACAAAATTTCATTGCAATGGGCGTTTTACAACCCCTATCAACACCTCCTACCTACGCCAGTGATTCGTGAAAAACTAGACTGATCTGTTTTAAGGATTTAAAATATATTTATAAAATGTTATTGCCAAATATTAAAGTATGCAAATCAGATTTTTATTATCGTTGATTATTAAAAATGCAATCAGAAAGATTATATTGCTGCGGTAATTCAGTCGCAATCAGCATTAATGTCTGTGGAATGAAGAGTTCCACATACTAGTAAACATGCACTACGGTATCGCATGTATGTATTTACGTGCATTTTTATATCTTCGATCCGTCCTTAGCCTCTTTATAACCGTACCATATATTCTTCGAAAACGTAAGTCTGTATTTTAAATAAGTAGCGATCAAATTCACTATCTATCTCATACGCCAAAAGGATTTCCTTTTATCTAGATGTTCTTCTCTTCCACATCTAACCTCGTTCTCCATGTCCCTAATACATTTTTCATAGTTTTGCACTATATGCATCTCAAAATTCTATAGTATTATATGCACAATTTCATTCCAATCTCCCATAATGGTATCCAAGGCCTATAAGAGGTAGGGGTAGAAGGAGCTGCTGAATGGGCCTCGCAATATTAGAGGCTAGATAATTCAATATATGTTAGGCGTGTAGGTATGTCAGTTTTGAAAAGCCTCTAAAATATTGGTTGTCCTGTGCCTCGCATTTTCTCTGAACGTCTCTGATGGTACCCTTACTAAAGGCATACTGCCCGTAACCATTTAAAAGAAAAAATAAACTCATATCCGTCTGAACTACAAAACTAAAGGTTACTAGATAGTATTTATAGTACTCGTGGAGTTTTTCTATATAACTTTTTACTTCTCGCTAAGATATGTATAAGATTTAATCAGCATGTGTAAAATTTAATTAACATGCATAAAATTGAATTAATATGTACACAATTTAATTAACATGTATAAAATTGAATTAATATGTATACAATTTAATTAACATGTACAAAATTTAACTAACATGTATAAAATTTAATTAGCATGTATAAAATTGAATTAAGTTACATATCATGAAACATTTAGTGGCCAACCCATGGAACGTTGAAACCTAATATTTGTTTTGGACAATACGTTTATTATGTGGTAAATTTGATACGAATCGTGTTTCGCTAATCCGGAAAGTAAATATAACGAGAGTATTTCCATTCAGCCAGTCAGAATTACGTCCAATTCTGGAAATTTATCCCAGTTCCAGATTTTCCTACTTGTCACGCATTAGCATTGAGTACTGTTGCAAATTTGACACTACTCAAGTGTGTGAACAATCCTTTACAGTAATGACAACGATTAAACCTAACTATCGTTGAAAATTAATTGACATTCATCTGAATGGTTTAATCTCACTTGCTTGTTCAAAAGTGAACCTAAATATAGAAGAAATTATGAGAAACTGGTAATTCAAAAACCGCATTGAAATTTTATAAAATATGTTTTCGTTGTGAACTATAAATGTATGTTATTTTTTGTAATATGGTCTAAAGACGATATACTTACAATAAATCTCATGAAACTAAAGCTAATTTTATTTTTATCTACACCTGCTATATTGTATTTCAACCAGATAAAGTATGCATAATTTAATTATGGATTAAGAAATTAGTTTCTGTGTGTTATGTACTTCCTTTTTTGGTTTTGAATTAAAAAACATATTTCTCCATTTGAATTCTGTCACATACGCGTCCATTTTTAAATCAAAAGAATGGTAGTTATAATGTAAATGTACTACTATATTTTCAAACGAATTTAATTGAAATTCTCTATTTATATTTTATACTCACATATACGTTTCTAACGTGTAATTTTTTTAAAAAAATTACTATATATGTAACAAAAAATTGACGCACCAAGAATAAGTTGTCCGACTGTAATGAAATTTTGTATGAAAAGATAGTTTGACCGAACATGCAAATGATTAAAATTTGGTGTCCAATGAATGAATAGCGGGAACTCCAGCGCATCGGAACTGCGCATTCAGCAGATGTATATAAGGAGCGATTCTCAATATGTGGTCAAAATTTCTGTTGCATTTTGACTGTGGATATCTTACGTCGACTGTAACAAAGGCTTGCCGAAAGATTCGTGCTCATTACGAGCATATGTCAGAGTTTGAAAGAGGTTGTGGTATCGGATTGAAAGAGGCTGGTTGGACGAGTTGAAGGATCGCTGGACATGTGAGTCGAAGCGATGCGGCGATTGGACGATGCTGGCAAGAGTGGGTAAACAACGACAGATGTCAGCGTCGGGATGGCAGTGGTCGACCTAGGGCCACAACAGAACGGGAAGACAGAGCGATTGTTAGAGCAGCTGTCACAGCACCGGATTCGTCATTATCAACTATCCAACGTGTGGACCGCACACATGTGTCCAACATGACCCTCTGCAGATGACTGAGAGAGCGGAATTTACGCTCGCGACGACAGTTACACCGCTTACCTCTCAAGCCTTTACACCGTCAAGTCCGATTACAGTGGTGCCGGGCTCGATCAACTCGGAACTGCGCTGACTGGGGACGTATAGTCTTTAGTGACAAGTCCCGTTTCCAACTGTGTCCTGACGACAACCGCAGACGTGTCTGAAGATGTCCAGGGCAGTTTGGGGATCCTGCCCTTACTATCGCACGCCACACATGCCCACAACAGGGCGTTATGGCCTGGGGTGCCATCTCCTTTGATAGCCGGACCCCTTTGGTGGTCATTTCTGGCACACTTACAGCACAGCGGTACGTAGACGACATTCTACGATCGGTTGTGTTACCGTTCCTTTTGCAACACCCTGGACTTGCGTTTCAACAAGACAATGCCCGGCCACACACGGCACGTGTTGCTATATAATACAAATTTATTTATTTATAAGCACAAGATGTAAAAAAAAATTCAATTACAAAGCTGAGATATATGAAAACAGAATGGGCAATAAAATAATATCAATATATAAAATTATTACAACAAAAAGTGAATAAACTAAAATATAGGTCTATTAATCATAAGTTGTTATTTAGATAAATGTAGCACGGCTTAAAAAAAACAATTATTTCTAATGGCGTAAATTGTCTTCAAGCTTACCCAACACTTCCTTGCCTAGCTAGGTCTCCTGATCTCTCTCCTATAGAGCACATTTGGGACCCTATGGGAAGGCGATTGCAACCATCCAGGAATGTTGACGATTTAGCCCGATAGTTGGTGACAATTTGGCAAGAAATTCCGCAGGACACCATCCGGGATCTTTATCAGTCTATGCCACGCCGGGTGACAGCTTGCATCCAGGCCAGAGGTGGACCAACGCCTTATTGACTTCCTCCTTTTGTAACGGTCAAACTCTGCAATAAATCACTCAATTGTTCTGAAATTTTAATCGTTTATTTTTCTATGTAAGTGCTTCATATACAACAATTTCTATAGCAATCGGACAACTCCTTCTTGGTGCGTTGTTTTTATTTTTATATATATATAAATATTCAGGTGTGCCGGTGTGCAGCGCACACCCACAGAAAATACAACATCACCGATAATATAATATAATATTATATTTGTGAATTTATGTCTTTTAAAAACTCCCACGATTTAATTCAAAATTATAAAATTTTGCATTAAATTGCAAATTTAATAAAAATATAATTATAATTATATAATATATATGTGCATATAATTGCAAATTTATTAAATTTGGTAATCAAATAGTTAATTGTTAATAAAATTCCACTTTCCAATGAGAAAAATAAACGATTAAGACGTTTCTGTGCGAAAATATGGCATAACATTCACGTTTATAGCATAGTTCTAAACAATTTCTACCGCACACCATTGCAATGCTTTAACATATGCATAATTGGCGCTTTAGCGCTGAATTCTTTGTTGTGTCGCTTCGATTTTAGTACGGGCGACAAGATTGGCAACCTTCGCCAAGCTGAGCAGTTGTCGTCCAACACCTAACAACGACGGCTTTTCATTGGCTGTAGACGATACTTGAATCGTTCTTCAAGTAGAACTCGCCTTGTTTTGATTGGTTTTGAGTATCTGAGATTAAGTTGGCCGGGTTTAAGCCAACTCCAGCTTACTTACGGAGAAACGCACCCTACAATGTGCCCGACGGGGATTGGAATCAAAGTACAAGCGTTTGAAATATCTCAGAAAGTTATTTGACCAGTATCCAATCGTTTTTCAGAATGGCCCTATATTTCGGAGACGTGGACCCCCAAAGTCCGAAAGGAGCCCTATAACAGACTTCGATATCTCATAATTGCGTGGATAGATTTTAATTATGTGTGTCTTTTAAAACAGGTTATCGAAAATCAGTGGATACGTTTTTCAGCAATTTTCCAGTAAAACTCAAAATTTTGGAAAATTAACCTTCAAATTTTTCGTCAAAATGAAAAATAATCAACTCATGTTTGGTGGTTTTTCAGCAAAAGCCCGCATTGAAAACACAAGCTTCAACGCAGTTCGTTCGAGATAGTTTCGCTTGCTAAATATGTATTAACGCATAGAGCAGTCTTGCTGCCTGTAAATAAAAAATGAATTTGAAAACTTAAAATAGCTATAAAGTATGTTGTAATATTTTTTACTAATAAATTTAAAACAAAGCGCGTAGGCTTTTCTGGTCATTTAAGCAAGCATAGTAATTGCCATTTCCCCACTCTGAGAAATGAAGTAAAACAAGTTTAAAGAGAAAATATAGAATTGTTTGAAAATATAGAACAAAACTAGTTCAAACGTATTTTAGCAATAATTATATTATGTATAGAAAGAAAACTGATTTTGTTTGTTAGATTTCGTTCCATCAATCGTACTGCCATTATTATAAGGGGCACCTTCCTAAATATTATTAATATTGATTTTAAGATAGCAAATACATAAATAATCCCTTCAATATTCTTCACTATTTTGAACACATTGTATTCAATCCTTGTATTCAATTTTTCTTGATTCTTGTATTCAATTACCTTGTATCAATACCCTTGTAACTTGATCCTTGTATTCAATTTTTGAAAATGATGCAAATGAAATTGTTCGAGAAGAAAAATGTTTAGCTTCTGCGCTTTTTAAAAAAATTGAAATTTTAATTTCCTCTCTCAGTTTTGTTGAGGACGAGAAAATAGAATGGAAGTAAAACGACTCGCTGTGCTGAATGTATCACAATCGTAAAATAACACAATGAGCACAGTTTTTGAACCATATGCTTTAATATAGCTTTAAAACGTTTTCTCGAAGGCTTTTAGCCCTCTTCGAAGAAGCTTATACAATACTGGAACTATTGAGACTCCATATTGAGTTCCAATATCAATGGTGCGCGCCGAACACCTGGCAGACCCGGAATATTCGCCCCTGATATATATATATATATATAGCAAAATTGTAGTATGATTGTGACATGTACCTTCTAATGTAATATACATACACTACACTTAAGCATATATTAATTTAGACAAAGTTAAAGTAGAAAAGTAATATAACACTAGGTAGTCAAACCAAGTAAATTAAAATAGTAGAAACAGATTAAAATAAAAAATGCAATTGGAGTAGTAAAACGTGAAGGGGAGTAAAAGATTAAACAAAACCAAGAATTTTGTTCTTCATCAGAGACTGCACAAAATCCATGTTATTGGTTTGCTTTTTCTGACTACAATAATTGAGATTTGTGATCGATACTGAATGAAGTAATATTGATCAAAAATTAGTTAAAAATAGTATAAATCCAGAATATAATTAATTTTAAAATATTTTAGTAATTTAGAAGGGCCTTTTTATTAATAATAAGAACAATCTCAATTGTTGTAAGAGGCCCAAAAGCAAACTTACAACAAGTAGATAGAACTATGGAAAGGGATTAAAGTGTAAAAGTTGAATTAACAAGAATAGAAAAGATGATAAAGTGAGAAAATTCACTAACTATACCAAAAAATTATAACAAAAAGTTTTAAACAATATATATGCATATCATCATCATCATCATCATCATATTCAACCATTATCTATCCACTGCTGGATGAAGGTCTCTCCAAATGCTTTCCACACAAGTCTATCCTGGGCCATTCGTTTCCACGTCACCCCAACCTGTTTTCTTATTTCATCCACCCATCTAGTTTGAGGACGTTTTCTAGGTCTTCGGTGGTCTCTTGGAATCCAGTTCAGAATTTCTGTTGTCCATCGTTGATCAGTTCTTCTTGCAATATGCCCAGCCCATCGCCATTTCAGCCCTTTTACTTTAACAATGATGTCCTCTACTCTAGTTTGCTCTCTCACCCAAGTGTTTCTTTTTCGATCTCTCCTAGTTATTCCAAGCATGCACCTCTCCATGCTCCTTTGCGTTGTCTGTAACTTTCGTATTGCTCCAACTGTTAGACTCCATGTCTCTGATCCATAAGAGAGGACTGGCAATACACACTGGTTGAAGACCTTTCTTTTTAGACACAAAGGCAATTTCCCCTTCAGGATAAAACTGTTTCTTCCAATATATATATATATATATATAGCAAACTTTCAATCGATCAATCAACCAAATTTTTCGACCGTAAATTTTATCGAAAACCTTTTACGAATTAATGAACCGATTTCCCTCACTGCAATTTCCACTTGGATAGCTACAAATTGATAGACAGCTTTTGAAAACTGTGGAATAAATAATACTGTCAATTCCAATTTTGTCGTGAAAGCATTTCTAACAATTCTGATTAAACTGGAGTTTCATAAACTCATTCAATTCTGTTAAATGTTAGTCAAGAAAACTATTAGAGCTATTTTGTGAACCTGAGAGTTTTTCAGATTTTTCGGAATATAAACTGCAACAAAACTTTTGGAGGACACATTTTTTTGATCAAGTGATTAAAAGCATTAAAATTAGAAGCTACTACATTAATTTTTTTTAATTTCCGGAATTCTTCAAAACAAAAGTCGTGAGCGTGCTGTTTACTGATTTTAACTGGAAGAAGAAATTACCGAACAGGAAAATCACAAAAATGTTTAGTAGTGTTCCGAAGAACATGTGTTAATTTTAATAAATATAAGACAAGTACGTACCTACTTACAACTTCGGAAATAGATCTTTGATTGACTTTGTTCTGATTTTATTTTCTTGGGAGTTGGCATTTGACATTGTTTTTCGATTTTTTTCGAATGCATCAAAAAGATCATTGAGGATTACACACACACTCTAAACCAGCATTCGTTTCAATTGAGTTAATTCAAGTGAAGTTGATTTTCTAACGGTAGTTGATATTTTGACTGAAATTCTACTTGCATCTACAGTCGAGCAACTACTAAATCGAGGAAAACAATAGCTAAATCGAGAAAAATATAACACTGAACTAAGGCTTACTCAGTCCGAACCAATAAAGACATTTCTTTGAATCGAAGAAATCATTGAATCGGGTAGCGTTAAATCGAGGTTGGACTGCATTTCTAAATGTTAGTTTTAAAATTAACGTAGCTTAACATAGTAGGTGCAGTAACAGCAAGCATCACCTTACTGTCTTGCCAAAATTTAATAAAGTTAATTATGCCTCTCTATATTTTCCAAAACGATTTTAATCATATTAATGTTCCGATGTTTAAAATTAATATAATAAGCATGAAACGATTCTTTTCGTACGTTATTTGTTTCCGTTGCACGAACCAGTGATTTCACCATAATTATACATGAGGTAATTCTTCTGTCCTCAAATGTAGCGTACTGTACTCAACAATGTGGTTTCCAAATAGCGCAACACGTCCTTAGAACGTCCGTTTTTGGTCCTCTACACCCATACTTGATCCTGGCACAATGCGGATATATTTCGGACCACCATAACATGTCCGAAATATGTTAAAGCAGACATCCTCAGGACCTTTAAAAGACGTACTTCAAGCGTGCGTATGAATCACCGTCGGACGTCCCACGGACGCCCAAAGATGTATTTTGAATGTCCTGGGGACGTTGGAGATGTCCGCGCCGGGAGGTTTTTGTGCTATCTGGGTTCATAATATATATTAATGTAATTATCTTTTAACTGTTTGTCGTATAATAAACACGTCAAAGGAAACAAACGCTCAAATTATGTTGCAATGTTGAATATATTGCTTATTTTGCAAGGAATATTTATTGTACCTATAAAAATGCATGATTTAAATTTTTATACAGGCCCTCTACCAAAAACCTTTCTACTTAGAGAAATGTTGCTTATCAATTGAACAAATAAAAAAATATTTCATCTTTCTACGTGGGATACTTTCACAGGAACATCGTTTATTTAAAATTCTGTATTTGGGCTCAAAATACGTAGGGACCATCTATGGGTGAAACATTAGATAAAATTTTGATAGAATTATAAGTTTGGTGCTGCTTAAAACATGATAACCCCTTCATATTTTCAAAATGTTCCCTTAAGGTTGCCATTATTTTTCTAAGAAAGTCAATAAAGCAAAAAAAAAAGTTTACAAGTGAAGCAATTTTCAAAACTCCGCATATATTTTGATTCAGAAATATAAAGTCCCCTTTATTTAATTAATTAGGTATGGGATAATACTTTCCTAATTGGATTTTGTTTTGGTAGAGAGTTTGCATAAAAAGTCAAATTTCTTATTTTATTACATCATTAGTCATCTTGATCTCATCATCTGAAAAATAAATAACATGTTCAATATCCTTAAATAATTTGAACTCAGTTTTGACTCTGAAGTTTTTCTACTAGTAACAATTAAAAAGGCAATTGCGCTAACATGTAGTCTGAATCACGCTGTATAACGTACGTAAAATACAGCACAGCGTATCTCGTTTATGAAGAAATATGTGGCATGTACTACACAGAACACATAAAATGCATTTCATTCATGTCTTTACTTTATACTTTAAGTTATTTTGAAGGTATGTGTACTTTAGAACACCATTTTGTATCATTGTCTTTCACCTCCAGTATATTTCATATTTTCAGCAAATTGCGCTGTTGCTTAACAATATAATAATACTGTATATTGTTAAATATGTTTCTGGCCTTCCAGAAATTCCAAACGTGCTATGTTGTCGGTGGAGATTAGAAGTGGCCGTGTTCACCAGAACCCAACTTGGGTTACACTACCACATCTCATTAAGAGCTTTTATCCTCAAATGGAGATTCTACCTCTTCTTTCTTTCCTCAGCTCTTGGACTCTATGTCCCTCCCTTCTCTGGGAATACACTGCCGCTTCCTCGGCCATCATTTCCAGACTATTTATTTATTGTGTTTTGCATACAAAACAACGTTAAATATGCTTTAATGTGCCAATTGATTATGTACATTACCTTTTACGTTGTTCTTCTGTTGAATTCGGAATTAATATATATCTGCTACTCAGAATCCAAAGATAATTTACACAAATATCTCTATAATTTGCAACGTACGGAAGGAATATAATTAAATTTAGTTTAATACGAAAATATATATCGAAACCTAGAAGGAAATTTTCTCGTACGGTATATTTATAGTGTTGTACAGTACGTTCTATATATCTATGTACGTATATATTCCGTATATTATTCTCGTACTATATATTTATGTACGTATATATTCTGTACATTATTCTCGTACTGTGTATATATATATATATGGCCTGCAAAAGGGTTGCTGGTATCTAACTGGAAGGAGACCCACACGCTGAACGTATGTGACGATGTGTGGAACCGGCCAGGCCAGTAACCTAGTGTCCTACCCCGCCTTCAAGTGGTGCAGGCTGAGCTTTCTATTTATGTGGCAAATTAATATTTGCTGCACGGATAGAAAGGCGGAAGGGGAGGGCTAATTCACCAACCCGTCTAGCCAGCGTGGTGAAATTATGGCTAATTCCTCCATTATGTTGACACACCAAAAACCATGGCCCCTAGTCTCCAGGTGCTGGAGTGCTCCTGATCAAGGCAGCGGTCAGTGTGGCATGAAAGCAGGGGGTGCTAAGAATCACTGGAATGGCCCAGGCTGCCGTTTGTTATTGACCTTGGCTACGTTTAATGGACGATCCCTTGCTTCTGAAGCAAAACTTCAGGAATTGGAAGAGGAACTAGACAAGATCAAATGGGACATTGTAGGACTCAGTGAAGTTAGAAGAAAAGGTGAAGAGTTGGTGGAACTTAAAAGTGGACATTTGTTTTATTATAGAGGAACGGAAACTGGAAGAACAAGTGGTGTTGGCTTCTTAATCAACAAAAGAATTAAAGACTGTCTTCTGGAAGTTGAAAGTACATCAGATCGAGCAGCGAGGCTCGTTGTTCAACTAACCCAGCGATACCAACTTCAGATAGTACAGGTATATGCACCAACATCAAGCCATACCGACGAAGAGGTTGAAGAATTTTATGAAGAAATCAAAGAGTTACACACCAAAGGGAAACAACATATCAAGCTCATCATGGGGGATTTCAATGCAAGAATTGGACAACAGGAACAAGGAGAGACATCGGTTGGTAAATACGGATATGGGGAAAGGAATGAACGTGGCGATCAACTCATCGAATTTGCAGAAGCTGAAAATCTTAGCATCATGAATTCATTTTTTAAGAAGAAACCGCAAATTTCTTCCTCCTGATTTTTTGATTCAATAACAAGCTTAATTATGAATAACAATATAATATGGATAATATATAACAATATAATGTGAATAATATAACAATGGACTATGTTATCTTTGATCTCAATTAAATTTTTATCATGAGCCTCTAACGCTTAAGCTGCAAAACTGAAATGGTAAGTACGACGTTAAAGGTATGATGGCTATTCTGAGCAGCTCAATTGGAGAAATACCAGAACGAACATTGGAATAAAATCGCTGCATCGAATCCAGCCTGCGGCGTAGCATTTATATTTTGTCCGAACGCTTTGAATCAATAAGGGCAGGAGCGACCATTAAGAGGGATGAGCTGTCGTTAGACTTAACTCTCTTAACACTTTTAAGCATATACCGACTATTTGACAAGTTCTGAATATATTGCTAAAATACGCTACATATCCAGAAAGAAGATCAGTTACATATGTCACAGCTCGCCCCAAGCCTGCACATCTGAATGCAGAGAAATATACGAGTATATTAGTTATAGAGAAATAAAAAATGCATTTTAATAAAATAGGTCAATTAATCATCATTTATGAAAAATCGTTATCCCATTTCTTGCAAAGAACTTCAACGTCTAAAAGTATTAAAAATTTATGTTAAGCAGTATTAAACAAATGTTTGCGGAAACGGAAAATCCTAATCGTAAAAATGACAAAAAAGAAAATTTAATGGATGTTTTCCGGTTCTCTGATCATATTTGTATTTCGCATCAAATTTTTCTTCGAGAAATAATTCATTTTCGAAAACCACTTCGAAAAATAATCAAAGAAAAAAATTTGAAAAATGTTCCTGAATACATTTGTCCTTTTTTATATAAAAATACAAGTCGCATTGTTAGGGCTTCGACTGAAAGAAGTATGTTAAAAACTGCCAAAATTTGCTTTTATACGTTAGCACTTTCTATAAACGGATTTTTTTTCTAACATAGATTCCAAGCATTTTGCTGACATTGTTTTTACTTAAAACCTTAATCACAGCAATATAATCGTCTTTAGTTTGACAATTTATCCACTATCGAATGTAAGAAATATAACAAAACATAATAAAACAGCCAATAATAAAATTATTTTGAATATATTTAGTTAATATTTAAGGAGTTGGAAATTCGAAATAGGACCTAATTTAGAGCCTCAAAAATTCCACGTAAATATTTTAACTAAATTAAATAAATTTTTCATGTGTAATTATTGAGATTAAACAGCTGTAAAATTCTATAAAGCTTTCTGTTAATTAGTACTGGCTTTTAAATAGACTAATCGAAAAGAAAACTCAGAAGATACTGACTTGGATAATCTACTCTAAGTTAATGCAAATTCCAAGTTCTTTCCTAGTGATCAGTGAAAAATAAGAAATCACTAAGCCTTCAAGGAAAATTTTTGAGCAGAATCTTTCAGATTCTTAATAGGAAACACCCTAGAAAGTGAACAACATAATGTTAGCAACAGAACGGTAATTGTAATTTATTTACAAGATAACGCTGTTATATTCCCAGCAAAGCTAACCAGGTACATTAACAAGGCCCAAAGCAGCATGATTCAGCCAGCGCAATATAGTTCTCCCTCTATTATGTTAACAGAATTAATAGAAGCTACGTTTCG
>QLNU02000086.1:0-17895 GCA_006491805.2 Dysdera silvatica | reverse complement strand
AAAGGGAGGGCAACTTTTGTTTCCCGCTTGCACCCCATAGACTTCCTGTGTCAGGGCCGATTCCGGGGGTTCAAGGCCCTTCTCGGAAATCGTTTCTTATTTGCTAAGCAGAGCCATATACCCATAGGTATGGAAAGGTATTTCGGTATTAAGCCAGAGGCACCAACAGGAGCAACAAACAAACAAACGCTTCCTTGTTAACAGTGGCTGGTCCAACGTCAGTGGAGACCTCCTCGACATCAATCATCACCATACATACATGCAGGTCGTGAGAACGTATATTTTATGTTGTGAGCCCGGAAACGTCTTCAGATTAACACGGCTCTTTCTGTTCGCGGTCACCTTTGACCCCTCCGTGGTTAAAAAAAGTAAAGAAAGTGCATATCGGGAATAGAACGCACGACCCAAACAAAACACGAACCTGAAGACCGCGTTCTGCGCCATCGTACGAACTAGTAACCGTGTTTCCTCCCAGTTCTAGGGTACAGGTGCATTCCACGGCGATTAGTCACAGCCATTCGCATACGGGTTATTCTGTTTTTGTTTCATACTTTGCCGCGATTTCTTCGTTACCTCGTATTTTCAAACAAAGTGTTATTTCCTCGCGATAATGTGAAAGGCAAAAGGCGCGCTCTTTTCATTTTGCCTACTCCATCTTTTAAATTCCTTTCATTTGCTTTTATCGTTCTGCCAAACCTTTTCCTTCCTTTCGGTTAGAATAACCGAATGGGAATTCCACCCCAACAATCAGACAATCCCAATCCAAAGCCCAAATCTTACTTTTTCAAGTAGAAGCAGACAGAAGAAAAGGACAATCCAAGTACTGCCGAAAATCCAACTGCACCACCGTTGAAGTAAGCGACAGTCTCGGTACTCATAAGAGAAGCCACAAACGGGTACAGGAGTTTGGCAATTCCATCAAACATCTTTAAGACGTTCAATGTTCCTACCAAGTTCCCGACCCCGTGGTTTTCAATGAGCACCAAGACGAGCACAGCCTTCAACACCCCAGTGGCGACCCCACCGAGGATGGAAAAAATCACCAGCACCCAGAAAGCCCCACAAAGATGAGGTACTCCAGCACAAACTGCTGCCACAAACAGGGCAGCTGAGTACTCAGCAAAGTGGGGGAAGGGAGAACGCCGAGCCGCAAGCCCGTAAACCATTGTCCCGGCTAATTCTCCGAAGATGGCAATAATGGTTATCCAACCAGCATCATCCGTTCCCAAGTCGATCGCGTTAGCTCGTCTAGCAGCTGAGCTCGTAAAACAAGAGTTCCCGAAGCCCAGGGTGATACAAATAGCAACAACCAAAACGAACCGAACATTGACAAGGAAACCGAAACCCATCTTCCCCATCAACAACCTCCAAAAACGGACAAAGGTGTTGGCCGATTCCACAACTTCATCGTCTTCGACTCGGGGAGTGTCTTCAATGGGCACTTCCTTCCTCTCGGAAATAAAGTGATCCTCGGGATTTCCAAACACCCTGAGCCCCACAAACATGCCAGACAAAACGAGCCATGTGCCGCTGAAACCAACAGCCCCAATAAGGACTTCCACCCAATTTCCCGAAGCCAGCCCACCAACGATGATTCCAACCTTGTTGATACACATAGCCAAGGGACGCTTAGACGTGAAGTACTTCTTCAAACAGTCGAGAGCCGTAGTATTAGCCAAAGCCAAACCAAGACCTAGAAACACACTGAGCAAACTCGTAACGGGACCGATTGAAGCTGCGAAGGATCCGAGGGACATGGCTAAGGCACAAAGGAAATATCCTAGAGCAACCGTAGCACGATGTCCAAAGCGTTCCAAAAACAAGCTACTCAACGGTGCCAGAAGCAACGGTAAAGTAGTTGACCAGCTTTAACCAAGCAGCAGAATCACCATCACCCGAAGACGAGAATTCCTTTTGAGCACAGCTGCAAGAAATGCTCTGGTGTAACCAGCCGACAAGAAGGGAAATCACGAAGCAGCGTTGCCCAAACTGGGAAGCCGCCACCATCGGGAGCAACAAGCACTTCCTTGGGGACAGTGGCCGGCCCCATGTCGATGGAAACCTCATCAACATCAATCACCACACCAACCTCAAAGTCTTCAGGCAAGACTTCCAAAACAACAATCTCATCAGCATCCTACTCCACCACGACAGAAACATCATCCTTCCTAGCAACGACAGCCATTAATCCCAATAACCACAAGGGCAAACTCCGGAGACAAAAGAAGAAAGAGCGTTCTGGTAATCGACAGAGCGAAAATCAGAGAGCAAGTGAAGCCTCTCGGCACAGGGTCCCCTTTTTATACCCGGAAACATGGGGAAAACCCAGCGAGAACCAATCAGCATCTGACCTGAGAAATATTGGAGTGGATGACTGGACCGACGGGACGCTCATCCCGCACTCGGTTATAAACAAAACAATCAATTACGTTAAATATATCAAAAATAGCAGCCTCAAGATCAATAGTCAGGACAGGAAATAAACCCTCATTTATTTTTATATCTTCATTTTGATCGTCGTTCAACTTTCACATTTGAAAGGAAATAATAATCACCGTCCGCGCTGAGAAACGAACATACGACTCAAACGAAACCTCACTCGGACATTTCATTCTTCTCGCAAACATAATAGAAACTGGCCGTGGTCTCGAGAACGTACTTTTTGTACAAAATATATACAACGTTTAGGCGCTGTGTAAGAAATGCGTTATTTATTGAGTAAAAATATGTACAGTTGCTCTTAATCGAGCGCGTGAAAAGTGAATTTATAAAAATGTGTTATTTTTTATGTGTTGTGTAAGAAACACGTTGTTTACTCTGCATGGAATAATACAGTGTCGTTCTTTCATTTAATTGCGCATTGTTTGAGAGGAAGGATGAATAAATAAGATTTCTGCCGGATTTTAACGATGTCGAATCGAGTCTGGTGGTCTGCGCATCGGATAGACTTGCGCGTGAACTTAAAAAAAAAAAAAAAAGAAGAAGAAGAAGAAGAAGAAGAAGAAGAAGAAGAAAAAGGAGGGCAACTTTTGTTTCCCGCTTGCACCCCATAGACGTCCTATGTCAGGGCCGATTCCGGGGGTTCAAGGCCCCTCTCGGAAATCGTTTCTTATTTGCTAAAAAGACCCATAGGTATAGAAAGGTATTTCGGTATTAAGCCAGAGGCACCAACAGGAGCAACAAACAAACACTTCCTTGTTAACAATGGCTAGTCCCACGTCAGTGGGGACCTCCTCAACATCAATCACCATACAAACATCCAGGTCATGAGAACGTATATTTTATGTTGTGAGCCTAGAAACGTCTTCAGATTAACACGGCTCTTTCTGTTCGCGGTCACCTTTGCCCCTCCGTGGTTAAAAAGGAAAAAAAGTGTATATTGGGAATAGAACGAACGACCCAAACAAAGCACGAACCTGAAGACCGCGTTCTGTACCATCGTACGAACCAGTAACCGTGTTTCCTCCCAGTTCTAGGGTTCTGGTGCATTCCATGGCGATTAGTCACAGCCATTCTCATACGGGTTATTCTGTTTTTGTTTCATACTTTGCCGTGATTTCTTCGTTACCTCGTATTTTCAAACAAAGTGTTTCCTCGATAATGTGTAAGGCAAAAAGAAAAGGAGCACCTTTCCATTTTGCCTACTCATCTTTTAAATTCCTTCTATTTGCTTTTATATCGCTCGCTTTCACAAGCGTCTTTCTTCTTTCGGTTAGAATAACCGAAAGGGAATTCCACCCCAACAATCTGACAATCCCAATCCAAAGCCCAAATCCTACTTTTTCAAGTAGAAGCAGACAGAAGAAAAGGACAATCCAAGTACTGCCGAAAATCCGACTGCACCACCGTTGAAGTAAGCGACATCCTCGGTACTCATAAGAGAAGCCACAAACGGGTACAGGAGTTTGGTAATTCCATCAAACATCTTTAAGACGTTCAATGTTCCTACCAAGTTCCCGACCCCGTGGGTTTCAATGAGCACCAAGACGGGCACAGCCTTCAACACCCCATTGGCGACCCCACCGAGGATGGAAAAAATCACCAGCAACCAGAAAGCCCCACAAAGATGCGGTAGTCCAGCACAAACTGCTGCCACAAACAGGGCAGCTGAGTACTCAGCAAAGTGGGGGAAGGGAGAACGCCGAGCCGCAAGCCCGTAAACCATTGTCCCGGCTAATTCTCCGAAGATGGCAATAATGGGTATCCAACCAGCATCCTCCGTTCCCAAGTCGATCGCATTAGCTCGTCTAGCAGCTGAGCTCGTAAAACAAGAGTTCCCAGCCCATGGGCCAGCAACAACCAAAACGAACCGAATACGACAAGGAAACCGAAACCCATCTTCCCATCAACAACCTCCCCTCCAAAACACAGCAGTGTTGGCCGATTCCACACCGTTCTCGACTTGGGGAGTGTCTTCAATAGGTACCCCTTCTGTCCTTTAGAAATAAAGTGATCCCCCGGATTTCCAAACACCCTAAGCCCCAGAAAACAAGATAGCCACAAACATGCCAGACCAAACTGGAGCTTACAAGCCGGCTGAAACCAACAGCCCCAATAAGGACCAATCAACTCGAAGCCAGCCCAAGCACTAAGGATGATTCCAACCTTGTTGATACACATAGCCAGCAGTCACGCAAGTACTTCTTCAAACAGTCGAGAGCCGTGGTATTAGCCAAAGCCAAACCAAGACCTAGAAACACACTGAGCAAACTCGTAACGGGACCAATTGAAGCTGCGAAGGATCCGAGGGACATGGCTAAAGCACAAAGGAAATATCCTAGAGCAACCGTAGCACGATGTCCAAAGCGTTCCAAAAACATGCTACTCAACGGTGCAAAAAGCAACGGTAAAGTAGTTGGACCAGCTTTAATCCAAGCAGAATCACCAATACCCGAAGACGAGAATTCCTTGAGCACAGCTGCAAGGAATGCTCTGGTGTAACCAGCCGACAAGAAGGAAATCACGAAGCAGGCAGCAGCAACAGCCCAACCAAAGCCACCATCGGGAGCAACAAGCACTTCCTTGGTAACAGTGGCCGGCCCCATGTCGATGGAAACCTCATCAACATCAATCACCCCACCAACCTCAAAGTCTTCAGGCAAGACTTCCAAAACAACAATCTCATCAGCATCCTCCTCCACCACGACAGAAACATCATCCTTCCTAGCAACGACAGCCATTAATCCCAATAACCACAAGGGTAAACTCCGGAGACAAAAGAAGAAAGAGCGTTCTGGCAATCGACAGAGCGAAAATCAGAGAGCAAGTGAAGCCTCTCGGCACAGGGTCCCCTTTTTATACCCGGAAACATGGGAAAAACCAAGCGAGAACCAATCAGATTCGACCTGAGAAATATTGGGTGCGGGATGAGTCTGACCCGACGGGACGCTCATCCCGCACTCGGTTATAAACAAAACAATCAATTACATTAAATATATCAAAAATAGCAGCCTCAAGATCAATGGTCAGGACAGGAAATAAACCCTCATTTATTTTTATATCCTAATTTTGATCGTCGTTCAACTTTCACATTTGAAAGGAAATAATAATCACCGCGCTGAGAAACGAAACATACGACTCAAAATGAAAACCCTCACTCGACATTTCCATTCTTTCTCGCAAACATAATAGAAACTGGCCGTGGTCCTTCTGAGTACGTACTTTTGTACAAAATATATACAACTTTTAGGCGCAGTAAGAAATGCGTTATTTATTGAGTAAAATACGCACAGTTGCTCTTAATCGAGCGCGAAAAGTGAATTTTATAAAATGTGCTATTTTTAGGTGCCGTAAGAAACGCGTTGTTTACTCTGCATGGAATAATATAGTGTTGTTCTTTCATTTAATTGCGTATTGTTTGAGAGGGAGGATGAATAAATAAGATTTCTGCCGGATTTTAACGATGTCGACTCGAGTCTGGTGTTCTGCGCATCGGATAGACTTGCGCGTGAACTTAAAAAAAAAAAAAAAAGAAGAAGAAGAAGAAGAAGAAAAAGGAGGGCAACTTTTGTTTCCCGCTTGCACCCCATAGACGTCCTATGTCAGGGCCGATTCCGGGGGTTCAAGGCCCTTCTCGGAAATCGTTTCTTATTTGCTAAAAAGACCCATAGGTATAGAAAGGTATTTCGGTATTAAGCCAGAGGCACCAACAGGAGCAACAAACAAACAAACAAACACTTCCTTGTTAACAGTGGCTGGTCCAACGTCAGTGGAGAACTCCTCAACATCAATCACCATACAAACATGCAGGTCATGAGAACGTATATTTTACGTTGTGAGCCCGGAAACGTCTTCAGATTAACACGGCTCTTTCTGTTCGCGGTCACCTTTGACCCCTCCGTGGTTAAAAAAAGGAAAGAAAGTGTATATCGGGAATAGAACGCACGACCCGAACAAAACACGAAACTGAAGACCGCGTTCTGTGCCATCGTACGAACCAGTAACCGCGTTTCCTCCCAGTTCTAGGGTACAGGTGCATTCCACGGCGATTAGTCACAGCCATTCGCATACGGGTTATTCTGTTTTTGTTTCATACTTTGCCGTGATTTATTTGTTCGTTACCTCGTATTTTCAAACAAAGTGTTATTTCCTCACTGATAATGTGAAGGCAAAAAAAGAAAAAAGTGCGCTTTTCATTTACTACTCATCTTTTAAATTCCTTCTATTTGCTTTTATATCGCTCGCTTTCACAAGCGTCTTTCTTCTTTCGGTTAGAATAACCGAAAAGGAATTCCACCCCAACAATCAGACAATCCCAATCCAAAGCCCAAATCTTACTTTTTCAAGTAGAAGCAGACAGAAGAAAAGGACAATCCAAGTACTGCCGAAAATCCGACTGCACCACCGTTGAAGTAAGCGACAGCCTCGGTACTCATAAGAGAAGCCACAAGCGGGTACAGGAGTTTGGTAATTCCATCAAACATCTTTAAGACGTTCAATGTTCCTACCAAGTTCCCGACCCCGTGGTTTTCAATGAGCACCAAGACAGGCACAGCCTTCAACACCCCATTGGCGACCCCACCGAGGATGGAAAAAATCACCAGCAACCAGAAAGCCCCACAAAGATGAGGTACTCCAGCACAAACTGCTGCCACAAACAGGGCAGCTGAGTACTCAGCAAAGTGGGGGAAGGGAGAACGCCGAGCCGCAAGCCCGTAAACCATTGTCCCGGCTAATTCTCCGAAGATGGCAATAATGGGTATCCAACCAGCATCCTCCGTTCCCAAGTCGATCGCATTAGCTCGTCTAGCAGCTGAGCTCGTAAAACAAGAGTTCCCGAAGCCCAACGCGATGCAAATAGCAACAACCAAAACGAACCGAACATTGACAAGGAAACCGAAACCCATCTTCCCCATCAACAACCTCCAAAAACGGACAAAGGTGTTGGCCGATTCCACAACTTCATCGTCTTCGACTCGGGGAGTGTCTTCAATGGGCACTTCCTTCCTCTCGGAAATAAAGTGATCCTCGGGATTTCCAAACACCCTGAGCCCCACAAACATGCCAGACAAAACGAGCCATGTGCCGCTGAAACCAACAGCCCCAATAAGGACTTCCACCCAATTTCCCGAAGCCAGCCCACCAAGGATGATTCCAACCTTGTTGATACACATAGCCAAGGGATGCTTAGACGTGAAGTACTTCTTCAAACAGTCGAGAGCCAAAAGCCAAACCAAGACCTGTGAAACACACTGAGAACCTCAACGGGACCGATTGAAGCTGCGAAGGATCCGAGGGACATGGCTAAGGCACAAAGGAAATATCCTAGAGCAACCGTAGCGCGATGTCAAAAGCGTTCCAAAAACATGCTACTCAACGGTGCAAGAAGCAACGGTAAAGTAGTTGGACCAGCTTTAATCCAAGCAGAATCACCATTACCCGAAGACGAGAATTCCTTGAGCACAGCTGCAAGGAATGCTCTGGTGTAACCAGCCGACAAGAAGGGAATCACGAAGCAGGCAGCAGCAACAGCCCAACCAAAGCCACCATCGGGAGCAACAAGCACTTCCTTGGTGACAGTGGCCGGCCCCATGTCGATGGAAACCCCATCAACATCAATCACCACACCAACCTCAAAGTCTTCAGGCAAGACTTCCAAAACAACAATCTCATCAGCATCCTCCTCCACCACGACAGAAACATCATCCTTCCTAGCAACGACAGCCATTGATCCCAATAACCACAAGGGTAAACTCCGGAGACAAAAGAAGAAAGAGCGTTCTGGTAATCGACAGAGCGAAAATCAGAGAGCAAGTGAAGCCTCTCGGCACAGGGTCCCCTTTTTATACCCGGAAACATGGGAAAAAACCAGCGAGAACCAATCAGATTCGACCTGAGAAATATTGGGTGCGGGATGAGTCTGACCCGACGGGACGCTCATCCCGCACTCGGTTATAAACAAAACAATCAATTACGTTAAATATATCAAAAATAGCAGCCTCAAGATCAATGATCAGGACAGGAAATAAACCCTCATTTATTTTTATATCTTCATTTTGATCGTCGTTCAACTTTCACATTTGAAAGGAAATAATAATCACCGTCCGCGCTGAGAAACGAACATACGACTCAAACGAAACCTCACTCGGACATTTAATTCTTCTCGCAAACATAATAGAACCAGGCCGTGGTCTCGAGAACGTACTTTTTGTACAAAATATATACAACTTTTAGGCGCTGTGTAAGAAATGCGTTATTTATTGAGTAAAAATATGTACAGTTGCTCTTAATCGAGCGCGTGGTGCGAATTCACAAAATGTGTTATTTTAGGTGTTGTGTAAGAAACTCTGCGTTGTTTACTCTGCATGGAATAATATATGTTGTTCTTCATTTAATTGCGTATTGTTTGAGAGGGAGGATGAATAAATAAGATTTCTGCCGGATTTTAACGATGTCGAATCGAGTCTGGTGTCTCTGGCATCGGATAGACTTGCGCGCGAACTTTTAAAAAAAAAAAGAAGAAGAAGAAGAAGAAGAAGAAGAAGAAGAAGAAGAAGAAAAAGGAGGGCAACTTTTGTTTCCCGCTTGCACCCCATAGACTTCCTGTGTCAGGGCCGATCCCGGGGGTTCAAGGCCCTTCTCGGAAATCGTTTCTTATTTGCCAAAGACCCATAGGAATGAAAGGCAGCCAGTTATTAAGCCAGAGGCACCAACAGGAGCAACAAACAAACAAACACTTCCTTGGTTAACAGGCATTGGTCCAACGTCAGTGGAGACCTCGACATCACCAGTGCCAAATGCAGGTCATGAGAACGTATATTTATAAGCGAGTTCGAAACGTCTTCAGATTAACACGGGTTCTTTCTGTTCGCGGTCACCTTGCCCTCCGTGGTTAAAAAGGAAAGAAAGTGTATATCGGGAACGCACGACCTAAATAAACACGAACCTGAAGACCGCATTCTGTGCCATCCCACGAACCAGTAACCGTGTTTCCTCCTCGTTCTAGGCACAGGTGCATTCCATGGCGATTAGTCACAGCCATTCGCATACGGGTTATTCTGTTTTTGTTTCCTACTTTGCCGTGATTTATTTCTTCGTTACCTCGCATTTTCAAACAAAGTGTTATTTCCTCGCGATAATGTGTAAGGCAAAAAGAAAAGAAAAGAAATACCTTTTCATTTTGCCTACTCATCTTTTAAATTCCTTCTATTTGCTTTTATATCGCTTGCTTTCACATGTTCTTCGGTTAGAATAACCGAAAGGGAATTCCACCCTAACAATCCCAATCCAAAGCCCAAAACCTACTTTTTCGGCAGAAGCAGACAGAAGAAAAGGACAATCCAAGTACTGCCGAAATGCGATCGCACCACTGTTGAAGTAAGCGACAGTCCCGGTACTCATAAAAGAAGCCACAAACGGTACAGGAGTTTGGTAATCTCCATCAAACATCTTTAAGACGTTCAATGTTCCTATCAAGTTCCCGACCCCGTGGTTTTCAATGAGCACCAAGACGGGCACAGCCTTCAACACCCCATTGGAGACCCCACCGAGGATGGAAAAAATCACCAGCAACCAGAAAGCCCCACAAAGATGAGGTAGTCCAGCACAAACTGCTGCCACAAACAGGGCAGCTGAGCACTCAGCAAAGTGGGGGAAGGGAGAACGCCGAGCCGCAAGCCCGTAAACCATTGTCCCGGCTAATTCTCCGAAGATGGCAATAATGGGTATCCAACCAGCATCATCCGTTCCCAAGTCGATCGCGTTAGCTCGTCTAGCAGCCGAGCTCGTAAAACAAGAGTTCCCGAAGCCCAGGGTGATGCAAATAGCAACAACCAAAACGAACCGAACATTGACAAGGAATCCGAAACCCATCTTCCCCATCAACAACCTCCAAAAACGGACAAAGGTGTTGGCCGATTCCACATCTTCATCGTCTTCGACTTGGGGAGTGTCTTCAATAGGCACTTCCTTCGTCTCAGAAATAAAGTGATCCCCGGGATTTCCGAACACCCTAAGCCCCAGAAACAAGATAGCCACAAACATGCCAGACCAAACGAGCCATGTGCCGCTGAAACCAACAGCCCCAATAAGGACTTGAACCCAATTTCCCGAAGCCAGCCCACCAAGGATGATCCCAACCTTGTTGATACACATGGCCAAGGGACGCTTAGACGTGAAGTACTTCTTCAAACAGTCGAGAGCCGTGGTATTAGCCAAAGCCAAACCAAGACCTAGAAACACACTGAGCAAACTCGTAACGGGACCAATTGAAGCTGCGAAGGATCCGAGGGACATGGCTAAGGCACAAAGGAAATATCCTAGAGCAACCGTAGCACGATGTCCAAAGCGTTCCAAAAACATGCTACTCAACGGTGCAAGAAGCAACGGTAAAGTAGTTGGACCAGCTTTAATCCAAGCAGAATCACCAATACCCGAAGACGAGAATTCCTTGAGCACAGCTGCAAGGAATGCTCTGGTGTAACCAGCCGACAAGAAGGAAATCACGAAGCAGGCAGCAGCAACAGCCCAACCAAAGCCACCATCGGGAGCAACAAGCACTTCCTTGGTGACAGTGGCCGGCCCCATGTCGATGGAAACCTCATCAGCATCAATCACCACACCAACCTCAAAGTCTTCAGGCAAGACTTCCAAAACAACAATCTCATCAGCATCCTCCTCCACTACGACAGAAACATCATCCTTCCTAGCAACGACAGCCATTAATCCCAATAACCACAAGGGTAAACTCCGGAGACAAAAGAAGAAAGAGCGTTCTGGTAATCGACAGAGCGAAAATCAGAGAGCAAGTGAAGCCTCTCGGCACAGGGTCCCCTTTTTATACCCGGAAACATGGGGAAAACCCAGCGAGAACCAATCAGATTCGACCTGAGAAATATTGAGTGCGGGATGAGTCTGACCCGACGGGACGCTCATCCCGCACTCGGTTATAAACAAAACAATCAATTACGTTAAATATATCAAAAATAGCAGCCTCAAGATCAATGATCAGGACAGGAAATAAACCTCATTTCTATTTTTTATATCTTAATTCTTGATCGTCGTTCAACTTTCACATTTAAGAAAGGAAATAATCACCGTCCGCGCTGAGAAACACAAACAGGGCCGACTCAACGAAACCTCACCATTTCTATCTTCCCGCAAACATAATGAAACTGGCTGTGGTCTCGAGTACGTACCTTTTGTACAAAATATATAAAAACTTTTAGGCGCAAAAGAAATGCGTTATTTATTGAGTAAAAATATGTACAGTTGTTTTAATCGAGCGCGTGAAAGTGAATTTATAAAATGTGTTATTTTTAGGTGTTGTGTAAAACTCTGCGTTGTTTACTCTGCATGGAATAATATAGTGTTGTTCTTTCATTTAATTGCGTATTGTTTGAGAGGAAGGATGAATAAATACGATTTCTGCCGGATTTTAACGATGTCGAATCGAGTCTGGTGTTCTGCGCATCGGATAGACTTGCGCGGGAACTTAAAAAAAAAAAAAAAAGAAGAAGAAGAAGAAGAAGAAAAAGGAGGGCAACTTTTGTTTCCCGCTTGCACCCCATAGACGTCCTGTGTCAGGGCCGATTCCGGGGGTTCAATGACCTTCTCGGAAATCGTTTCTTATTTGCTAAAAAGACCCATATACCCATAGGAATGGAAAGGTGTTTCGGTATTAAGCCAGAGGCACCAACAGGAGCAACAAACAAACGAACAAACAAACACTTCCTTGTTAACAGTGGCTGGTCCAACGTCAGTGGAGACCTCCTCGACATCAATCATCACCATACAAACATGCAGGTCATGAGAACGTATATTTTATGTTGTGAGCCCGGAAACGTCTTCAGATTAACACGGCTCTTTCTGTTCGCGGTCACCTTTGACCCCTCCGTGGTTAAAAAAGGAAAGAAAGCGTATATCGGGAATAGAACGCACGACCCAAACAAAACACGAACCCGAAGACCGCGTTCTGTGCCATCGTACGAACCAGTAACCGTGTTTCCCAGTTCGGCAGGCATTGTACGGCGATTAGTCACAGCCATTCGCATACGGGTTATTCTGTTTTTGTTTCCATACTTTGCCGTGATTTCTTCGTTACCCGTATTTTCTCAACAAAGGTTATTTCTCGCGATATCGTGTAAGGCAAAAGAAAAGAAGTACCTTTTCATTTTGCCTACTCATCTTTTTAAATTCCTTCTATTTGCTTTTATATCGCTTGCTTTCACAAGCGTTCTTTTCTTCTTCTTTCGGTTAGAATAACCGAAAGGGAATTCCACCCCAACAATCAGACAATCCCAATCCAAAGCCCAAATCCTACTTTTTCAAGTAGAAGCAGACAGAAGAAAAGGACAATCCAAGTACTGCCGAAAATCCGACTGCACCACCATTGAAGTATGCGACAGTCTCGGTACTCATAAGAGAAGCCACAAACGGGTACAGGAGTTTGGTAATTCCATCAAACATCTTTAAGACGTTCAATGTTCCTACCAAGTTCCCGACCCCGTGGTTTTCAATGAGCACCAAGACAGGCACAGCCTTCAACACCCCATTGGTGACCCCACCGAGGATGGAAAAAATCACCAACAACCAGAAAGCCCCACAAAGGTGAGGTACTCCAGCAAAAACTGCTGCCACAAACAGGGCAGCTGAGTACTCAGCAAAGTGGGGGAAGGGAGAACGCCGAGCCGCAAGCCCGTAAACCATTGTCCTGGCTAATTCTCCGAAGATGGCAATAATGGGTATCCAACCAGCATCATCCGTTCCCAAGTCGATCGCATTAGCTCGTCTAGCAGCTGAGCTCGTAAAACAAGAGTTCCCAAAGCCCAAGGCGATGCAAATAGCAACAACCAAAACGAACCGAACATTGACAAGGAAACCGAAACCCATCTTCCCCACCAACAACCTCCAAAAACGGACAAAGATGTTGGCCGATTCCACAACTTCATCGTCTTCGACTTGGGGAGTGTCTTCAATAGGCACTTCCTTCGTCTCAGAAATAAAGTGATCCTCGGGATTTCCAAACACCCTAAGCCCCAGAAACAAGATAGCCACAAACATGCCAGACCAAACGAGCCATGTGCCGCTGAAACCAACAGCCCCAATAAGGACTTCCACCCAATTTCCTGAAGCCAGCCCACCAAGGATGATTCCAACCTTGTTGGATACACATAGCCAAGGACGCTTAGACGTGAAGTACTTCTTCAAACAGTCGAGAGCCGTAGTATTAGCCAAAGCCAAACCAAGACCTAGAAACACACTGAGCAAACTCGTAACGGGACCGACTGAAGCTGCGAAGGATCCGAGGGACATGGCTAAGGCACAAAGGAAATATCCTAGAGCAACCGTAGCACGATGTCCAAAGCGTTCCAAAAACATGCTACTCAACGGTGCAAGAAGCAACGGTAAAGAAGTTGGACCAGCTTTAATCCAAGCAGAATCACCAATACCCGAAGACGAGAATTCCTTGAGCACAGTTGCAAGGAATGCTCTGGTGTAACCAGCCGACAAGAAGGAAATCACGAAGCAGGCAGCAGCAACAGCCCAACCAAAGCCACCATCGGGAGCAACAAGCACTTCCTTGGTGACAGTGGCCGGCCCCATGTCGATGGAAACCCCATCAACATCAATCACCACACCAACCTCAAAGTCTTCAGGCAAGACTTCCAAAACAACGATCTCATCAGCATCCTCCTCCATCACGACAGAAACATCATCCTTCCTAGCAACGACAGCCATTATCCCAATAACCACAAGGGTACACTCCGGAGACAAAAGAGGAAAGAGCGTTCTGGTAATCGACAGAGCGAAAATCAGAGAGCAAGTGAAGCCTCTCGGCCCAGGGTTCCCTTTTTATACCCGGGAAGATGGGGAAAACCCGGCGAGAACCAATCAGATTCGACCTGACAAATATTGAGTGCGGGATGAGTCTGACCCGACGGGGAGCTCATCCCGCACTCGGTTATAACCAAAACAATAAATTATATGAGATATGTCGAAAATAGCAGTCTCAACATCAATAATCAGGACAGGAAAGAAAACCTTATTTATTTTTATATCTGAATTTTGATTGTCCCTCAACTCTCTCATTTGAAAGAAAATAATCACCGTCCGCGCTGAGAAACGAGCCTACGGCTCAAACGAAACCTAACTCGGAACCTTAATTCTTATCGCAAACGTAATAGAAACAGGACGAGGTCTCGAGTGCTGCGCAAAGAACGTACTTTATGTACAAAATATATACAAATTTTAGTCGTTGTTTAAGAAATGTTCTATTTATTGAGTAAAGATATGTAAAGTTGTTCTCAACCAAGCGCGCGAAAAGTGAATTTATAAAAATGTGTTATTTTTTAGGTGTTGCGTAAGAAACACGTTGTTTACTGCATGAAACAATACAGTGTTGTTCTTTCGTTTAATTATGTATTGTTTGAGAGGAAGGATGAATAAATAAGATCTCTGACGGATTTTAACGATGTCGAATCGAATCTGGTGTCTTGCGCGTGAACTTAAAAAAAAAAAAAAAAGAAGAAGAAGAAGAAGCCGCAGAAGGAGGGCAATTTTTGTTTCCCGCTTGCACCCCTTAGACTTCCTGTGCCAGGACCGATTCCGGGGGTTCAAGGCACTTCTCGGAAATCGTTTCTTATTTGCTAAAGAGACAGACACACAGACAGACACCCATAGGTATGGAAGGCTATTTCGGCCAAAGACAACAACAAACAAACACTTCCTTGTTAACAGGGGCTGGTCCCACGTCAGTGGAGACTTCCTCGACATCAATCACCATACCAACATCCAGGTCATGGGAACGTATATTTTATATTCTGTTGTGAGCCCGGAAACGGCATCAGATTAACACGGCTCCTTATATTCGCGGTCACCTTTGCCCTCCGTGGTTAAAAAAAAGGAAAGAAAGTGTATATCGGGAAGAGAACGCACGACCCAAACAAAACACGAATCTGAAGACCGCGTTCTGTGCCATCGGACGAACCAGAAACCGTGTTTCCACCGAGTTCAAAGGTACTGGTGCATTCCATGGCAATTAGTCACAGCCATTCGCATACGGGTTATTCTGTTTTTGTTCCATACTTTGCTGTGCATTCTTTGTTACCTCATATTTTCAAACAAAATGGTATTTCCTCACGATAATGTGTAAGGCAGGAGAAAAAAGAAAAGAAAAACCTTTCCTTTTTAACTACTGATCTTTTAAATTCCTTCTATTTGTTTTTATATCGCTCGCTTTCACAAGCTTCTTTCTTCTTTCGGTTAGAATAACCGAAAGGGAATTCCACCCCAACAATCAGACAATCCCAATCCAAAGCCCAAATCCTACTTTTTCAAGTAGAAGCAGACAGAAGAAAAGACAAGCACTGCCGAAAAGTATTGATCACTATTGAAGGTGTCCGGTACTCATAAGAAGCCACATGGTATATTACAGAGTTTGGTAACAAACATCTTTAAGACGTTCAATGTTCCTGTACCAAGTTCGACCCCGTGGTTCCCCAATGAGCACCAAGACAGGCACACAGCCTTCAACACCCCATTGGCGACCCTGCACCGAGGATGGAAAAAAATCACCAACAACCAGAAAGCCCCACAAAGATGAGGTACTCCAGCACAAACTGCTGCCACAACAGGGCAGCTGAGTACTCAGCAGTGGGAAGGGACGCCGAGCCGCGCGCTTTTCTCCGTAAACCATTGTCCCGGCTACTTCTCCGAAGATGGCAATAATGGGTATCCAACCAGCATCATCCGTTCCCAAGTCGATCGCATTAGCTCGTCTAGCAGCTGAGCTCGTAAAACAAGAGTTCCTGAAGCCCAAGGCGATGCAAATAGCAACAACCAAAACGAACCGAACATTGACAAGGAAACCGAAACCCATCTTCTCCATCAACAACCTCCAAAAACGGACAAAGATGTTGGCCGATTCCACGACTTCATCGTCTTCGACTTGGGGAGTGTCTTCAATAGGCACTTCCTTCGTCTCAGAAATAAAGTGATCCTCGGGATTTCCAAACACCCCAAGCCCCAGAAACAAGATAGCCACAAACATGCCAGACCAAACGAGCCATGTGCCGCTGAAACCAACAGCCCCATTAAGGACTTCCACCCAATTTCCCGAAGCCAGCCCACCAAGGATGATTCCAACCTTGTTGATACACATAGCCAAGGGACGCTTAGACGTGAAGTACTTCTTCAAACAGTCGAGAGCCGTAGTATTAGCCAAAGCCAAACTAAGACCTAGAAACACACTGAGCAAACTCGTAACGGGACCGATTGAAGCTGCGAAGGATCCGAGGGACATGGCTAAGGCGCAAAGGAAATATCCTAGAGCAACCGTAGCACGATGTCCAAAGCGTTCCAAAAACATGCTACTCAACGGTGCAAGAAGCAACGGTAAAGAAGTTGGACCAGCTTTAATCCAAGCAGAATCACCAATACCCGAAGACGAGAATTCCTTGAGCACAGCTGCAAGGAATGCTCTGGTGTAACCAGCCGACAAGAAGGAAATCACGAAGCAGGCAGCAGCAACAGCCCAACCAAAGCCACCATCGGGGGCAACAAGCACTTCCTTGGTGACAGTGGCCGGCCCCATGTCGATGGAAACCTCATCAACATCAATCACCACACCAACCTCAAAGTCTTCAGGCAAGACTTCCAAAACAACAATCTCATCAGCATCCTCCTCCATCACGACAGAAACATCATCCTTCCTAGCAACGACAGCCATTATCCCAATAACCACAAGGGTAAACTCCGGAGATAAAAGAAGAAAGAGCGTTCTGGTAATCGACAGAGCGAAAATCAGAGAGCAAGTGAAGCCTCTCGGCACAGGGTCCCTTTTTTATACCCGGAAACATGGGAAAAACCCAGCGAGAACCAATCAGATTCGACCTGAGAAATATTGGGTGCGGGATGAGTCTGACCCGACGGGACCCTCATCCCGCACTCGGTTATAAACAAAACAATCAATTACGTTAAATATATCAAAAATAGCAGCCTCAAGATCAATGGTCAGGACAGGAAATAAACCCTCATTTATTTTTATATCTTCATTTTGATCGTCGTTCAACTTTCAAGCATTTGAAAGGAACGTCCGCGCTGAGAACGAATATACGATCAAACGAAACCTCACTCGACATTTCATTCCTTCGCAAACATAATAGAAACTGGCCGTGGTCTCGAGAACGTACTTTTTGTACAAAATATATACAACTTTTAGGCGCAGTGTAAGAAATGCGTTATTTATTGAGTAAAAATACGCACAGTTGCTCTTAATCGAGCGCGTGAAAAGTGAATTTATAAAAATGTGTTATTTTTTTAGGTGTTGTGTAAGAAACGCGTTGTTTACTCTGCATGGAATAATATAGTGTTGTTCTTTCATTTAATTGCGTATTGTTTGAGAGGGAGGATGAATAAATAAGATTTCTGCCGGATTTTAACGATGTCGAATCGAGT